>VYZQ01054857.1:26083-55933 GCA_013400655.1 Mystacornis crossleyi | reverse complement strand
GTGCCGGTTCTCGGTGCGGCCCCCCGGCCCCCCCCGCCGCCTGCAGCTGCTACTGCCCCGAGCGGGTCCCGTCCGCGCCCGGCCGTGCCCGGCCTCGGCCTCGGCAGCCGCCCCCGTCCCGCCTCCCGCAGCCCCCGCGGGGAGGGCTCGGTGTACCCTCGTGGCGGAGGTGCTGCCCCTGAGCGCAGAGTGCCGCGGTACCTCGGCTCCGCGGGCGCTTCAGGTGTCCTGGCTTCCCCCCGAGAGAGCAGCCGGGGCTGTGCGGTGGTAGGTGTGAGCACGAGAATCCTTGGCTGTCTCCAGTTCCCTCTTGGCATTTGAAGGACTTTTGAAAGAATGTAACAACTTTTACTGAAGAGTGTGTTCCTTCTCCCCGAAGTAATAGCTGAGGGCATCTGTTGTATGGAAACAGTGTTTTCTGAGCTCTCTCAGAGGTGTCAGGACTTCACTAGTTCTCTGTGGAACTCATCGTACACTAATAGTACAAAATAACCTAAACAAAGCTTTGAAAATAAATCCTGCAATTGTTTGTATCTCTTACATTGAATTAAAGTCATGGAACTTAAATGTCCAGCTTGTTCACTAGGCTCAGACAGAACTGCTAATGCCACTAACAGTTTGAAATACTGATCGGGGGCTCCTCCAGCCATGGAAGCCTCGACAGTAAAAATGCACATTCTGTACTTGAGGCACTGGAGTAGTTCCAAGAGAACCGTTCACTGATATGAGCTGTGTGTACATGCAGGTGTTCGTGGGAGGCCCTGTCCTGCAGCAGCATCACTGCTCCATGAACTCCAGTGTTTATGTGGTCCTTGTCACTGCAGGATCACAGCGATACCTGTTAACCCAAACCTATGGCTGTCGTTTCAGTATCTGAAAGAGAAATAAACTGAAAAATGCTTTGAAATTAGATTTTGTCTCTTTTAGCTCCTCTGTCTGCAGAAACAGAAAGGGAAAGCTTTTCCTGAGGCTTTCTGTTCTATTTAAGAAACGTGTTCTTCCCTCCTTGTCTGCACCTTCGCTGTCCTGTTCAGTCATCAGCCCTATTCTGTCTTGCTGCAGCTTGCCAGGTGTAGTAGTACTTCCCATTTTCCTGTTGCCCCTCTGTCCCTCCTCCCTCCACATACACCCTCTCAGCTAGGCCATGGAGTAGGCCCCAGCTATGCCTCTGCTACTCAGCCATGTGTATGGGAATATTGATTTGACAGCGAGTATGCTCTGTAAAAAAAATCAATATTTCAGTAGATTGAGCAGAGTGTGCAGCAGTGTAATGGAGCCCAGCCTGCTAATGTAATGTGCAGGGGTCCTCATTGAAAGATTGAGGTCAGTCAGAAAATGGAAATGTGTTTTCTTATTTTATTGTGTGCTTCAGATATAATGTAGGTGTTTATGTTCTAGTGTTTAACTTACAGCACGCAGTTACTTTTAAGTCCTATCCAACAGAAGGTCACATATTGCGGGTGACATACACAAAAAAGCATGCCACAGATATACAATCCATTTTTTTAAAGCTTAGTAAATCCCCCCTTGCCCTTATCCATCATATATCTATGAAACAACAGTTGTGAGGGAAAATGCATAATTTTTGTTTCTGCAAATAAAAATAATGTTCCGTTGTTTGGTGCAAACTTGGCTTCAGATTATGTAATGAAACATGCAGTACTTTAACAAACTCCAACACAGCGACATGTATTGAAGAGTATCATAAAATGAGCATAAGTGAAAAGAACGAGGGAGGAGAAATAACCAATGTATGACACAAAACCATAGTAAAAGCTCCCATTGATTTTAGTGGACCTGGGACTTCAGCCAGAATGTTCTCCATGATACGTTTTCCACTTTTAAAACCGTTGCATCATGCCTTAAAATGTAGCAAAAGTAATTCATAAAATGACATGAGAAACCACTGCATTCTCAGGCTCAGAGTCAAGATTAGTGTAAGCTAACTATTGTTTCACAGCTCTGGGGACCCCTTGATACGGTTTTATCTTTACTTAATAATTTTATCTGCTGGTTTTGTCGGAGGCTGTTTCTCATCCACCAAAATCTCTCACTGCAGGAATGAGTACAGATCTATAGAGCAGGCAGCAGAGTTTTATGTTTGTGAATGTTACAATGCTTTGTGCTGAATATGACATACATTTCAAGATGCTACAGGGGCCCTCATGTTCGGTAAAAAAGGCAAAGCTATTTATTCTTTTGTCATTCGCGTTCTTAATTGGAGACTGATTTGGCAGTCGTGGCCGGGGAGGCACGCCGGGCTGGAGCAGTAACATCTTTCAGTTACAACTCTGGTTTAGGACATGACTCATGGAGAAAGCTTTCAAATGCAAAATACTGCTACCTACAAATGCACACGACACTGGGATTTCTCAGAAGTCAGTTGATATTCTTCCGTCACTGAACACAGGTTTCTCATATATGTTTCACTGTTCTGAAGAAGTGTTTGTTTTAGTATTAACAGCTGCTGGAAACCTATGCACTCACCACTCTTAAAAACATACCTCAAGACAGGCAATATGTCCTAAAATATTTTAGGTGTAGTTTAAAAAATATTACTGTAATAACATGAAATGTAAAAATATATTAAAACCACTATGATATAATGTTTTACTTAATGCTAGAATGCTTTTCACAGTACAAGTATGATAAACTGCAATGAAAGTATTATTCCAATTTAAATTATAAGATAAATCTCATAGCTGAAGATTAAGAAATAATAATTAGTCTTGCACTTTACTTTGAGAGTCCATCTGTTTTGGCAGCATGCTTCTAACTAAGAAGATTCAAGAAAGTGGTTACTATGTGAGACAGACAAAAGTACGTGATACAGAGGACCAAGCTGTGATGTTTTGTAAAATAAAGCTGAACAATATTTCGCAAAATATTAGTTTAAAAGGTGGGAGACTTTTATGATAGAATTTATTTTTATGAACTGAAGACTCTGTTTTTCAAGGATTTTCCTCTGCCAGCTTTGTGAAATAGTAAACTGGGGGTGGGATTTTGTGGTTTTTGTTTTGGTTCTTTTGGTTGATTTTTTGGTTTTTTTTTTTCACTTTGAAGAAATTAATACATTATAAGAATTAGTATTTAAATCTAATTGAAAACTGGAGTTATGCTGGATGGAAAATTAATTTTCTCATTAGTTGGAGAATTTTCATGGTATTCGTACAATAAGTACTCAGCCTAAAGCATCAGTCAATATTATAGAATGCTTTAAAACAAATGTAAACAATTCATATTATGACAATTTGCAGCATTACTTATTGATAGAAGAAAAATGATACATAGAAGCTCAGTGGCATATAATTCTAATTCTTAGTTGGTTATTATCTGAGATTGCTCTTGATTAAATATGATTTGTGTTATATCTGTGTAATTCTGGTCTTCATTACTATAATAAATGCGCATTAAAACTGCATTATAATGTCCTAATTGTGAAATTGCCATTGAGTAAATTAAGGTTATGAGTATTGTACTGCAATATTTTACTGAATGTTTTATTTCCTAGTGCTTAAATTTCCTTGCGTATTGGAATCATAAAATTAATTGCTAAAGTTAATAAATAATGATAGATGGTCTAAGTGAGTGGTAAGTCAGAGAAGAATCCAGGTTTCCTGAATTCTTATTCTCTCTCTAAAGAATAGGCAAAGTTGATACTTCTTTCTGAAATTGTAGAGATACACTACTGATATAAATATAATTTTAGTAGAAACTGAACACTACTAAAATAAGACAAGATCAAGTGTCAAATCAAAACTTGAAGACACAAAGACATAATGTAATGAACTTTCATTCGAGGCCAGTAGAAATCTTTCTATTGACTTTAATGAGACTTTTATCAATTCATAATGTGCTGGCATCAAGCATATGAATAGCTCCATTAGTTAAGTAGCTAAAGCTCATAACAGCTTATACATTAGAAATTTGCAGAATCAAACTTTAGATGCTTCCTAAAATACCTGCAAAGAGTCAGAAGGGCTCCATTTACATTATAGATCCCAAACGGAGTGACTCTGTCATCCTCATTTTACAGAAGATAGGAATGGATCTGCAAGACGATCACCACTGGGTTAGTGTAACACTATCTGCAAAACATTAGTATTTTGGAAAACAACGGACATTTTTAAATGTGCTTTTGTTGAGCATTAAAATGAAATTCGAACCTTTCTGAAAAAAAAAAAAAAAGCCACACAGGCATAAAAGGACAGAAGCCAGTAAGAATTCACCGTGTTACCCTGTCTGACGATATTTAACTTTGCATAGCTGGCCCAGAAAGAGACTAACTCTGAATCAGTGACGTTTGAACCTCTCTTGGCCATTTCCTCCAGGGAATACCTGAGCACCAAAGCACCCATCTACTTTGAGGAAAAGAAGGGAAAGTTTGTCTTTCTCTTTTTTTTTTTTTCTTTCTTCCAGAAATTCACTTCTGAATCAGAGAAGCCTTCTTACTGGAAGAAATACTTTTCACACAAAGGTTCCATTTCAGCAAGTCAGCATTTTTGGATACAAACAAATATACTGTGGGAAAATTCCCACCAAGCTTTTCTTTGGAGTCTTTCAGAAAAAATCATGCAAGGGAGAATTGTAGTAATGACATTTACAAAGGCATACACATATGGTCCTCTGTTGAGCTCGAACACAGTGACATGGCAATATCTAGGACAAAGACTTGAAGGCATTTAAACCTTCATTTTTAGAGCAGTAGAAATCTTTGATACAAGAAAATCAACCAAAGATAAATAAACAAGTGAATTCTGTACCATTCCTCACAAGCCACAATTTATTCAGCTTATAAAAACTTTAATGGGGATTGTGCTGAAGCTTGTCAGCAGAGTCTGCAGGACCAGGACTGAGAAGGAGCAGCCAGGAGGTTATTGAAATAACAGGTCCGAGTATCTTGAACGGTGTGTTCCAGAAATGGAAACCAAGGTCATACTGCTCAAACTGGCCGGCAGCTACTTATGTAAGTAGTCTCACTGAATTCAAACCTGCCCTGAAAAGGCACTTAACAATCTTCTGGCTGCAACAATATGAAAAGAAGGTAAATAACTGAAATAAGAACTATGCAGGCTGTAGTCGAATGCTTCTTGCAGAAAGGGCTGGGGTGGTCGTGAAGTTACCTACTTCTTCCATCTGCCCTACACTGGTAGTTCAAGATAAACCAGTCGCTTTCACAGTGATGGAAAAGCACTTGCATAGGGTATTCCTGTCGTGAAACCTGTGAAAGCATGCACCATCACTGCCATTTCTCCTGCCTGTGACCTCAATGTTTGAGTGCTACATTTTCTCACAGCATCATAGAACATCCTGAGTTGGAAGGGACCCACGAAGATCATGGAGTCCAACTCCTGGTCCTGGACAGGACAGCCCAAGAGTCACACCATGTGCCTGAGAGCACTGTCCAAATGCTTCTTGCATTCTGTCAGGCTGGGTTGACTGCCTGGTGACCATTTCCCTGGGAAGTCTGTTCCAGTGCCCAGCCACGCTCTCAAGAACCTTGTCCTAATATCCAACCTCAAGCTCCTCAAGCCTAGCAAATCTTGACCAGTGAGCAATGTTGAGGAAAAGAACTCATGCGGCAAAACTTACTGAATAAATGTCAGTAATGCAACTTGCAACTGCAGGCTAGTTAGAGTGCAAAGAACATTAAAAAACGTAACCCTGTCCTCCCTGCACACACATTTTGTCTGGGTAAAGTAATGCCATTTGCAGAGACTAGTCTTGTACGGAAGGTTTTTAAGTATTTGGGAAATGGAAATTATTCTTACATACTGAATAACTGAAGAAGATAGAGGGTGGTGGAAAAAACATATGTGACAGTTGTGTTGTGTGACAGTTTTTCTTATGCTCCTCCAAACCATTTGCCTGGCAAATCCCTTCTTTTTGTTTTAGTTTTCCCTTAACTTTTAGGGTCTTAAGCACATCTTACCCCTCAAGGAACAAGCATAATGAATAATATCCAGTGACCATTAAAAATCAGAATATCTCTACCACATTTATTTCATTTCTGTTATCTACATCAAAGAATGAATTCAAGGAAGGTATGGTTATTCAGGGTAAAGAAATGGAATCTGTAGCAGAAGACCCCTTTCCTCAGTCTCCTTAAACACATAAATCATGAATTCTCAAACAATCCTATGACACAGAGATATCTGATTAGGAAAAACCTGCTCTAATGGAAAGGTTTTAGTTAGCTTGGGATGAAAGCGATGCTATGCTTCCTGGTGAATTCTTGGAGCTGTGGGTCTTCCTGGGTCATACCATTTCTAGCTCCCTTGGAGACTGTCACAGTGCTGAACACTCAGCAGCTTTGGTATTCATCCAAGATGCAGCGTGACTGCTCCAGAAGGTACTCAGCTCCACGATCATATTTAAAACATCAGCTTCTGTCTCTGAGGTAGCAGGCTGCGTATGATGAGTCGGAATCCCACTGAATGAAGCATCATACAACCATCCTTCAGAGGCCATCTGTACCTCCTCCAGAACACTATGGCTTTTCATAGCAGTCTTGGAAGAAGAAGTGCACTCATCAAACTCTTCGGAATTTCTGAAGAATGCAGTTCAAAAGTTCCCTCTTTCACTGTTTCCTTATTCTAAAGCAGGGAAAGTATCTTTGTCCTGTCCAGATCTTGAAGAGGTGAAATGAAGTTTGGCACCTTGATTTCAAAACATTAACTATCACTTAGACTTTCACTTCTGCTCAGACCTGATTTATGGCTTTTACCTTGCAGGACACATCATTCAAATCACTTAGGTCCACAGGAAGAATCCTTAGGCCAAACCATTACCGCAACCCATTACTCTTCTGGCTTTTCTACACCACCAGGAAATGTCAGTGGATGCCAAACTTTTGCAACTGCAAACAAAGGGAAATGGATATTCATCTCTACCATTACTTTCATAATTAGTTGAACTGGGAAAAAACAATCTTACCAGGAAATCCTCGCCAGTCTGAACTACATCTGTCAGCCCTGTTTGGTTGCCAGTTCTTCTGATGAACCACAGGAAATATATTCCAACTCCAGCACAGATTGTTCAGAGGAGACAAGACAGGCTCATTAGCACTGTAACCTACAGGCAGTAGGCAGACACAAAAAGCGTTCAGCCTTTGGCTAGGGTAGAGCAGATGCAACCACGTGGGCTTGCCTGACGCAACTGGATTATGCATTCATATTTATGTTGATCATATAACCCCGACTGTGGCTCTTTATCAATGCTCAGGTGACCTTGGTAGAGCAGGCTCTTAGATCCCAAGCTCAAATGCATGAGAAACCTGGATAGTGCAGGTTCCCCTGCATGTAACTTCCCAAAAAACTATTTCTTCCATGCTGGAGGGTAGCTCTGCAGTAAAACTACTAATTGATGCAGTCATCAGTTATTAATAGAGTCAGTTGAAAGAGTGGTGTAGTTGCTGTGCAGGACTTCCTAGGCACAGTAAGTCACGATATGAATATGTCACTTTTTGATTTTGTCAAAGCTTGCTGTACAACACACCATGAAATGTGTTAAAATAAATAATCTGAATAACTGAACAATGTATTTAAAACCAAATACATCAGAAAGTAAATGAGGCATATTTCATGGGTCTGGATGTTTCTGTTCCCTCTAGCTAAATTCCATATCATTAAATGGAGAATTTCACTAGGCTTAGTAGTTTGTTGTCTATAAAACTTTCAGTAAATTTATATATGCCCCACTCAGCTGCTTTCAAATAAAGGCACTAGAACCTGTTTGACTGAAGTTTTTTTTTCATTGAAATCCACAGAAAAATTTCTGTCAGTTTCATCAAGTGAAGAAGGCAATCTTTATAAAAGTTTCCTTTTGAAACAGATTGTTTGGAGTCCTTTATTGTAAGAAAAATAATGCTCTTTAGATCCCACCAAGGCACTCTCCTAATTTTATGAGATTAGGAATAGCCTGTCAAAATTCTGAAACACAGGGGGATCCTAATCATGAGCAATTTGTTCCAGCTAGAATCATATTTCCTATGCTGCAGGACAGCAGTGGGAAAAGTGCTTCATTTGCACCTCACAGAAATGTGCTTTTCCTCCCCAGTTTCTCAGCAGAATGCAACAAGACACTTCCTCTGGCCCTTAGCAACAGCCCTTAGCAAGGGCCGACAGAGAAGTACAAGCAGCAAAGCCAGGACTAGCAAAGAGCTATTGATTCATGAATGAAAGAGAACATTTTCTGCAATAAAAAAAATCATCTAGTCACAATAACTCTAGGACAAGTTTAACTTTAGTGACTAGAAGCAAAAAGAGCAGGCAGCTTGATTTGACATTGATCTTGCTGGCATTCCAAGGGTAATATTTTCATTATGATAAAATGTTCTTTAACAATCTCTCCGGTGAATTGGGCACAAACATGCTTTTCTTCTACACTGGTCCTGCCTATCTTCCTGTTCCACCTATTTTTATACAACTAAAAA
Source organism: Mystacornis crossleyi (assembly GCA_013400655.1). Taxonomy (NCBI): domain Eukaryota; kingdom Metazoa; phylum Chordata; class Aves; order Passeriformes; family Timaliidae; genus Mystacornis; species Mystacornis crossleyi. The sequence goes on along the minus strand of VYZQ01054857.1, from coordinate 47,499 downwards.
ATATTTGTTTAGGCAATGCAAACAAAATCCCCCCTTCCACATGTTTAAGTTCCCTTGCCATTTATACTATACTGTAGTACAAGACCAGCAAGACAAATTAAAATTTACTTTCAAATGAATTTTTTTTGTCTCCTTTTCAGTCTCCCCTCAGAAAAGGAATGATAAAACCTGCCCAAAATGCTAGTAAATATGTAAGATCTGGACAAAAGTTTTACAGCACCCCTTCCCAACAAACACACCAGCAGAGGAGCATACACACATACATAAATAAAACCCATATTTATGTAGGTGGACAGGCAAGTGTGTTTTGTCCAGAGAAATATTTTTGTGTGCAATAATATAGAATAATCAACATAGAGTTGCATATTATATATAATATATGTATATAAAATTTCTTCAGCCATTTTTAAACTTTGATTCCCAAAAGACAACAGGTGAAAAGATGCAATTATAAACAATGACTGTGGATCTTCATCTTGCATAAATTTCTATGGTTTTCTTTGCCCATCTTAATCGGGTGATAATTTGTCTAATTAACATTTTTCATGGGAGGGAAATAGTTTGTGTGCTTTTCAACACTGTTTCAAAAATATATAGCAGTATTAAATGACAAAATGCATTGGTAGCAGATATATGACTACTGCTTGTTATTATAAAGCATCAGCTGTGCATTCATGGCCTGCACAGAAGAGTCTCTGACTGAAGTCCTGTAGAGTTTCTGTGAAGATTTATGTGATTTTTTTTTTCTGCAGCTTATGATGTGGCAGAATGACCGATTTATGATGTGGGTGGAACTTTGTTCAGCCCATGAAAATGCCTCCGCTCTCCAGATTATGTTCTCCTGTGGTAGGCAGTAATGCCTTCTGCCCTCCATATGGCCACCATGTGCCAGCAGACACCAAATTGGTATGTGGGTTAAATGTAAAATAACCACAAGAGCTCCCGAGTCAATAACTACAAAGCTCCTTTTGATATGGTTAGTGTATCATTATCTGTACTGTGCAATAATAAAACAGAGCTCATGTTGTCCCTCTCTTCTCCTTCAGTAGCTGGGGAGTGCATGGCAGAACTATCACACACAATTGATGTTCACAAAATGCTTTTAGGAATTGTCATAGCAGCAGCAAAGAGCACACCAAAATCGCAGTTCTAATTAGACATTAGCTTGAATAAAATGCTGGAGAGGACAAAAAAGAGGCTTATTCTGTGCATTCACTAAAGACATGTATCTTGCATCCTTGTCTGAGCTGCTCAGGCTGTGGGGTAGATCCCCTGGTTTGGAGGGCATCTCAGATGTTAAAGAAGTCCCTCTGTCCATTTAAAGCACAAATTATTAAGTTCTAGCACTCTGTACTTGTGCGTACAAGGAACACACGGCTCTGTAAACACTGCTAGTTCCCACTTCTATCCAGGTACAGTTCAAGGCTTGGATGTGAGTTATTTTATAATTTTGGCCTTGCCACAAGTATCTCAAGAACTAGTCCCTGTGGTTTTACCCAGCAGCTGAGATAAACTGGGATTCAGAAGCAAATGCTTCCTGAGTATTCTTAGCTATAGGCTTAAGATGGGTCACTCTTAGTAAAGAGCTCATGACTATTGCTTTGCTTTGGTGCACTAGATCCCAACATTTTTGCAAGGGTTTTTGAGAAGGTAAAATTTAGTGGAGGGGATTTGTTGAACAGGGAGGGCTTAAACTGGTTTTTCTCTTACACTTGGCAAATATGGGTTATTTGGGTTACTTGTCATAGTTCATAGTGGTATTTTATGTGTGATTTTGACTGACCTGCTGTGTTAAATGTAAACAAATAGGACTTGTCACTCATTTGTCTTCTGAAAGTGTCATTCAGAACATTCCAGCTGTCTGGTCCCGGATGGGCTTCCTACTCATCTCCTTGCAACATCTATAAGGCAATAGATGAGCACAAATCTGTCTCTATCTGAAAATGTACAAACATTCCCCTTAATAAGGAATAGAGAAGTTGGTGCACATATAAAATCCAGTTAGAAAGTAACTCGCATGAACAGCAAATAGGATTTTCCATTTTGTTGCCTATTTGTCATTTATAACCACTGACAGTGTTCCAATGAGCTTTAGCGTTTTCCTTTTTATAGTGTATGGAGTATATTATTATGTCATTAATTATAGTGTATTAATTATTCATTATGTTGAGTCAAATAATAAAGAAAAGTATGTCTGGGGTATACAAAGGAAAGCTATGTGTATATATAGATGTGTACAGGGCAGGGCTCTGAGAGATCTGCCCTTAGTGCTCTGTAAAGGGCCATCATTTTTCCAATGCTTTTGGTGTTATTTTCTGATCAAGGACTTGCAAGGACTCCCTGGGATCAAGAGAGTGAAAGACTTCTCAGTGGCGGCTTCTCCAGCTGTGATTTCCACCTAGCTTGCACATTGTGGGCACTGCGAAACCAACAACGTGACGCTTCACTGACCACCACGTCACACACATCAGGGGAGGCTGCAACTCCTCACATTTTGTATGAACAATTCCAGCTCAGCTTTAATCTTTATTGGGACTGTCAGGCAACACTTGCAAAAAAAACCCCAAAAACAACCAAACAACTTTCTGCTTTACGCTGGTAATTTTCTTTTAATTACAGTTTTATTTGTATATTTGTAACTAAAATGCTAGTCATGTCATTTCTACCCTTCTCTTTTAATTTTTTTTCCCAGTCTGTTATAAACCAGTCACAGGTTTCCTGACCCAGACAGCTCCCACGGGTATCAAACACTCTCTAAGTACTAGATTTTTGGGCTGGCCTTCTGATTTGGCTGACAAACATGCGAAATCACACACAGGGAAACTGCTCCAAACCAGGCTGGCAGAGACTGAAAGCTACTACTATCTGGAGTCCGTCCAGAGATAGATGGGAATTACAGTAATTTAGTAGTCTCAGTCAAGTTCCTGGCTGACCAGTATCTGCATCACAAAGCCGCCACTATACCCTTCACTTGGCAGTAATTAGTACTTTGTTAACAGTCTCCATAGGGAAATGGTTAGCAAAAAGTTCAAGAAAGACCAGAGATGGAGTGGTGGGGCCAAGAGCTGAATATCCAAAATAGCTACATGCAATATCAGGAATATGTTGAATAAAGAGGAAAACTCACAGTCTTCATATGTACAAACCCATGACATCATAGGGGCCACGAAGTCCTGATGGAACAAATCAGGGAACTGGAATAGGGACACAGATACGGCTTTGTTTTTCCAAGAAATTAGACAGAACAAGGCATTTAGACATGTATACTTGCTTTCCAATTCAGTGAGAGCTAAGAAGATGGCTTCTTGACTGCCTTTGAGTGAAAATTAGGAGAGAAAAGACAAAGATGTATATCTTGTTGGATGTGTTTTGGAGAAAACTAAATCATGGAGAAGAAGTAATATGTGAGGGTCTTTTTCCTTGAGCAACTCATTGAGATGTTCAAGAGTCAACCCTGTCCCCACAAGGCACTCCAAATAGCATCCTATCGTCTGAAAAGCAATAGAGGAGGACACAGACGGTTGTCAGAGTCTTGGAATACACTGAGGGCAGGTTTTCCCTCGGAAGGTGTGGTGTGAAGAGACATAATGTTTGGGGAGACAGCTAAACTGAATTTGATTCAGCTAATAATGAAGGGTTGCTTCAAAGAGCGGAAGGTAGTCTGGGTGAAAGAAAGCAAATATGAAATGACAGACCACTATTTTAGGAATAGCCCTACTATTTAGGATGAACTACATAAGAGCAGATTTCTAAAAATTCATAAGCTGGTGTGAAGGCCTTTTGAGAAGATAATTGAAAGGATAAAAGGGTAGGGGACCACTGGCAGGTACTGAAAAAACCCCCATATTAAAGGTTCCTCAATAAGCTGTTCAGATACAAAGGGAAAAGAAACCACAATTGCAGGTTGATACGGTATTCTAAGGCATTCTTCAGGCACCTGGAAATCAAAGCCCCATAGAAATCCTGGCAAACCAGGACACCTCTCTATGTCTGACTATATATGTAAGGACAAAGCAAAACATTTGGGCATATAAAGAGTTACTAATAGTAGGAGGCATAAAATGCAACCAGAAAATGTTACCAGAACATAAGATGACAAAAGAAGTACAGCTATATAGCAGAGAGAGCAAACAACAGACTGCACAACAGAGGCCAAAGTATCCATTGTTTCAGTCTTCACTAAAGAAGCTTGTTATGCACAATACGTAATAAAATTAGTTTAAACAAAAGAATACAGGGTCAGGCCAGGGCAGAGAGGGAACAGTTAGAAATGCTTATCTAAAGCAATATTCAAGGCCTGGCCACATTCACCAAGAAGTTCTGAAGGAACAAGTCACAGTAAGGTCTGAGCAATTAGAACTTGCTGAGGAGTATGCTGGCCTGAGGAACAAGGGGGCAATTTAGGATAGAATAGAATAGAATAGAATAGAATAGACATAGACATAGACATAGACATAAACATAAATATAGTACAATACCTGTCTGTTAAAAAGGGAAAGGAATTATAGAACAGCCAGCCTACTGCTGCTGCCCAGAAAGAGACTCCAACAACTCCGTGTACCATATATTTACAAACGTTTTGAGGAAAAGGTGCTAAAAATTAAACCAAGTCACACTGAGTCAGACTGATTTCCGTCATTTCCCAGGTAACTCCCATTCATAGCAGTCAATATTCTGTATCTTTGTTTTAGCAAGGATTTTGGTCTGACCTTTTGTGACATCCAAATCTTAACTTGTTAAGTGCAAGCAAAATTGCTTTCTAATGGAGTGCACACAAAAAATTGCAGACACACAGTTTTGTGACACACATGGGTGATAGTTTAAACGTGATCTCACCAGAGGATCTTGTATATCTGCTTTCTACTTATGGATGATATGGGTATTGGAACAGAGAACACACCTACAACATTTACAGGTGACAGTGAGGAATAGGGACGGGAGAGATTTCAGGTGCTTGGGAGACCAGGATCTGAATTCAAAATAGTCTTCACTCCAAATTAAACAAATGGAGTTCAGTAAAAACATATCTAAAGCATTATTCTTGGGAAGGGGAAAACAAATGAATACTGAAACAACAGGAAATGAATGCAATATTTTCAGAGGTACTGAGGGGAAAAAAAAGTCAAAATTATGATAGATTTCAAACTCAGTGACCTAATAACATGGTACTGTTACATGAATTAGGAGCTAGACGGTGTGTAAGAAATGGGGATTGGGAAGTTTCCGCAGACATCCCAGGCATACTANCCCAGGGAATCCTGCTAAAGCACCAGGACCAGCTGCCCAGGGGCTGCTGAGCCTTTCTTCCATCCCCTCCCGGCTTGGGCAAGTTAAGCTTTTCCCCCGTGCTCCCCGACCTCGCTCCGGAGCGCCCCTGCCAGCTCCGGCCATCGCTGCAGCAAAAGGGCGGCGAAGTAAGGCTGTGTGCCTTACAGCCCCAGCAGCTGTCACTGGGATCTGATTCCTATTACTTGTTACTGCCTTAGTTATTGTTGTTTTTTTGCTTTGCCTTATTGTACATTTATATATATATAAGTAAAGACCTGTTATTCCTATTTCTGATATATTTGCCTGAAAGCCCCTCATTTTCAAAATTATAATAGTTCGGGAGGAAGGGGGTTACATTTTTTTCCATTCCGGGGTGGGAGGGGGACTCCTGCCTTCCTTAGTAGACACCTGTCCAAACCAGGACACAGGAGAATGACAAGGGGCACATCAGATTTCCAGTGCATAAGCTTGTCACAGGGAGGGTTGTGGTCCACTGGAAGTTGGTAGGACAAAAAGAAGTGAGTTTTGTTGGCAGCAAAGCATATTTGGGTCTTGTAGTGAGGACAAAATCCTAGCTGTGAAGTCATTTGGGCAAACACATTAATAAAGGCTGAGGAGTTCTCCCTCCCAGGAAAAGGATTGTGTTTTGAATATGTGTAGCAGCAAGAAGCCTACAATAAAACAATCCAGTGTAAACCAAATTTTCTTTTGGAACCAGGCATCACACCCTGACTTCCCCAGCTAATGGAAGGATTACTGGTAGCCTGTCTCACATGTTTACTCAACATTGTAATTATCATTACCTACAGACTCACTGAGTTCTGATTTGCCCTCCACTGAATGACTGGTATCCTAGTAACACTTTTTTCTTTTCCTTTTATATCATTTATTTTTATCTTTGCATGATTTGTCAAAGCAAAGGCTGAGGACCTTTCATGCTGTGTAAAGTTTATGTTTTACCAAGACAGATAGTGTTTGTCGTGCTCTTCAGGAGATCTTGGATCATACAACTTGTTATTCCAGTTCAGAGCAGTGGCTTCACCCTACTTTCCTTCTCCACAGTGGCTGTTGCCTTCACATTATGTTCTTAATGAACGTAGAAATCAGAGAACAAGAAAGATTGCTTCAACTCAATTTTGCTTCCACTCCAAACCAATCTCACTCCCTCCCCAGGTACTCAATACAGTTAGGCCAGGCCAAACAATTTGAGTCTTAATTAGAAAATTATTGTTAGTCAAAGAACACGGTGATTTCTTCACACACACACACGTACCATGATATAAAAGAGCCACCATTTCCAAGGTCCATGACTCCCTAAATCCACCTTTGTCTTAGGGAAAGAGGAGCACTAGTTCTGCAGTGTCCCAGATCCACTCTGAATACCACTGTCTAGCAGTTTTTATGGTAAGAATTTGCTGCCTGGACCTTCGGCTTTGGAAGCTGTCTCTAGGCCTGTCTCATGTTCTTTTATGATGAAGACCAATGATTAAACCAACTACCATTATCACTTCATTGTGGGGATTGCTATCTTTATTCATAGTTTGGACGGCAGTTAAGGTTGTTTGAAACCTCTCCCTGGCTTAAGGTATCTGCAAGAGGGCAGGCATTACTGCAGTGTGAGGTGATGGCCAAGATTTACCAGATAAATCAAGGTGCAAGATGAGTGGAACTGCTCAAGCTCTAAGCTTTGCTGTGTTTTCCAGCTTTTACCTTCCCTTTTGGGTGCTCATGTGTTTGTTCACCCCAAAACACCCTGCCACACCATACCCCCATTTTTACCTGATACATAACATTTCTGCATGGCTAAGGAATCACTGAGTACTGCATCATTAAAAGCACACGTTTCCCTGGTTATAGAGAGAGCTAATTTCTGCCTAGAACGTTTCTTAAATAAACTTTTATTATAGATGGTTTGAAAATGTGTGTTGAGAACCAAAACTACTAATATGTGGGTAAATTATAGTGTATTGTATGAATGTCTAGTTACAAGCATGGATGCCCAAAATATCAAGACAATTCCTCTTTTCTGTGGATAAAGTCAAAACAGAAGGATCAAAATTTGATGGAAAAAGACACAAGTTTCAGACATGAATCCTGCCACATTTCAGAGGTTTCATATTCGTTGTTTGGCACTGTATCTTGAGTGAGACACTGAAAGTAAACTCTACAGACTTTTCCAAGGATCATCTGTATTGTGCTGTCCTTTAAGTTCTACGATTTCGCGCGGCAGCATGTTAATAAAGATTGAGCATTGGCACTTCTATCACCCCTACTTTAAATGCATTTTTTAAAATACAGGGCCAAATAAGTCTGAGTGCAAAAAGATATCAAGAAAATACTTGAAATAAATGGAAGCTATCCAGGTAGATGTCAAAGCAAAAGCAAATGGCAAGGAAAAAATAATCTTATCCTGCCCATATCGGGTCTCAGAAACTAAATTTCTGTTTGCCACTTCAGCATAACTATGAGCAACTCTATAATCATCTAGATTATCATTACTCATTTCTCTGCAACACAGTCAGGGTGAATGATGGCAGCATCGGAGGAAAGATGTCATTAAAGTCAGTAGTCTCATTGTGAAGTTCTTTAGCTGTTGCACATAGACGATAAGGTACTCCCTGCTCAAAAACTGCATTTCTACTTTGCAGACATTAACAAAACAATGCAAAATCACAAAAGGGATTGTATCCTCAAAACTTCAGAGCAGACCATTAAAACTAGGACAGTGCTGTGAACTGGGTTGCCTGCTAGTGTACTCCACAGCTGGGATTGTACACATGGTGCTTACAAACATCCAGTCTCAGAGCTGACACATCCCAGCACAGCTGCCACTGTGTTCCCATCCACAGTGAGGTGAGGAGGGTAAAGAAATGAAAGCAAAACAGAACCTACAAAATTTTCTTTATACAGTCCCTGAGAGCGCTATACCTCTACTGTGGTAAAAAAAAAAAAAAAAAAAGGAGAAAGAAGCAAATAACCTTGTACTCAGTTTAGAAAATAAAAAACAAAGAGAAAATTACATGTTCTTGTAGAGGTGACACACCAGGTTATTATGCTTAGTTAATTTATTTTAAACTTTGCTGAATGTGAAGGCTCTCGCCTATATCTCTTCTGTTTTGCTGTGAGAGTTTTTTTCATCAGAAAATAGTCATGTGCTATAAAAAATTGTAGAATATGAAAGCCAGATGCCTTACATATTCCTTTGACTATTATCTGCTTCCCTCCACCTAAACACTATAATTTTTCTTTACCCCAAGACAAGAACCTTTCCTAATCTTTCTTTTGGCCTCTGAACACAGATAAAATTTGACTTGAAGAAGGGAGGATTTATCAGTTGTTAGAACCATATAATCAATAATTTTCAAAGGGAAAATGTTGATATCTGGACACTTGCCTAGCACCACTCTCTGGGAAGGAGGAAATTTGTAGACAATCTTTGAGGGGTGGAGCACACATCTGTCTTTGCACTAAGGACGACTGGTGAATAATGATTCAATCCAGTATTTTTATTTTGCCATTAGTTAAAAAAAAAAAAATTTGCTCAGGATTAAATTCTGATTCTTGTCATGCCAGTGGTGAAACTTCTCTAAGCTCTGTTTGGATCAGAGCTTCACCTGTGGTGTATCATGAGAGTGAATTACCTCTCAATCTGTTGTCTCCTGCAAACTGCCCAGATAAAAGGATATTATTCATTTAATGTATATTCTTAACATAGGGATGTCAGAGACTGCAACTTATAGCCAGAGAATGAAAAGAGGAGGAAAACTTGACTACAAATTAGATATAAGAAGAGTCAGTTTTGTGGCAGTGAAATAATCCTGCTGAATGTGGAAATATTGCTGATGCCTGTGCAGCTTTTTTTTTTTTTTTAACAGGAGAGGCAGCAGAAAAAGAGCAAAGGTAAGTTGCCCAAGTAATGTCCACTTCAAGTTCTGCAGTGGATCATGGTACACTGGTCACTATTATCTCTATACTCAGAGAGCAAATGTACTTAGCACAGTCTGATTCAGGTTTTGCTTCAACTGAATGACACCAGAAGCCTAGCATCTGCAAACCTGTGGTCAAGAGAGGAACCAACACTGGAAAAAATATATAATTTTCCCAGTTCTTTACTAACTGTGCAGGGTAATCTGATCACAGAAGGATGAAAAAGTTTATATGATGTGTCATCATCAGAGGAAGACATAATTTGCATTGTGTAGCAGAGACGTTCCCTGACACTAAATATCTACGTGTGGTTTTTTCCCTGGCACCACAAAGGGAGAGACATGACTGTCTCAAAAGGAGGCTAAAAGGGATAACGGGGTCAGCCAAAATTAAATTCCCAGAAAAATACTGGAATTATTTACAAGCAGCTACAATAAAAAAGTGAGATAACTAGTAGCTGCCAATGATTTGTTAAGGACAAATAGGACCAAACAACTAAATTTTTGGTGGGGAGTAAGCCATGTGAGTAGGGAGAAGGACTATCTCACGGCTTTAGTAAAACCTCCCTACAAGGGCCAGTTAAGTAAATTAAAAAGAAAACCCACAAACAAAACCAAAAAACAAACAAACGAAACCAAACAAAACAGAAAAATAAAAACCACCAACTGAAAAAAAGACAACAAAAAAAAACTCACCAAAGAGTGGGGACACAATTGGTCAGAACACTGCTCAGGAAGTATTTACTAGTTCTTCAAAGGGTCTTAAGGCACTTTTCATCATTTTTATTTGTGAGGTGGAAAACTGTGCATGCATTAATATTATAGATGCACACCTGGAAGGCTGGAAGGAAGGAGATGAACTGTAAAGGATCTCGTCAAACTAAAGAAATTACCTAGAAATAAGATGGAATCAAATAACAAGAGTTTGCAACTGCAAAATGATTAAGGCAATAATGATTAACTGCACAAAGAAAGGATAAGGATTAACTTGATAGGGAAGAATTCTGCAGAAAAGGATCTGAGGCTTGTTGTAGGTCGCAAGTTGAATAGGAGTCGACAAGGACCCATGGTTATGAAAAAGATAAATATTTCAGCGGGATGGATAAAGACAGTTATTGTCTGTAGGATATATATTCCACTCTACTCAGCATTAATAAAACCTCAGCTGGAGGTCTGTGTTCAGTTTTAGGAAATGCATTTCAAGAAAGGTATAGACCAATGGAGAAGAGTTAGGTTTGGAGATCTTAAAATTGGGGATGTTTCATCTAGAGAAAAAAACCCCTGAAGAACAAATTACCAGTCATGGAGTATTTTATAGAATACTACAAAAATGAATGGGATGATCTGTTTCCTATGTCCATGTAGGACAGGACAAACAATAATGGGCTTAAAATGAAGGAAGAATTGAGCTAAACATTAGAAAAAAGATTTCTAACTCTAAGGGTAGCTAAGTACTGAGCTGGAAGCTTTTAAGTCTCATTTATGCAAACCACTGAGGCCCAGGGGTGAGAACTAAATGATTTTCACAGGTCGCTACAAGCCATATTGTCTACGATGCTGTGTTCATTTGGAAATGCCTGAGCTATTGAGGTAATAGATATTATCAATACCTTGTAAAAAAATTCAAATATTTCATATTCATATGAAAACAGTGTGTTCCAACATCTGGTTTTGTAATAGCTGCCATAATAAATTTCACCTACTAGCAAAGTGATCACACACATTTCCCTTTGCCATACCAAACAGCGTTTTTTCAATATTATTTTCCAATCCTTCATTTATGGCTGGATCTTCCGAAAGGAGCTCACTTTCTAAAACCTGCAGATGCTTTCATTTTTCTAACAGTTTTGAAGAAACCCCATTGAGAGTCATTTAGTTTTAGTACGATAGAAAAAGCTAGAAATCTTTGCCTGCTACTTTAAGAAGGAAGTGGCTCCTTATCTGAGGATAAATATACAGTAATACTGTACATATATAAATACATTTATATTATATTTACAGTAATATTGCATACTTACATGTGCAATAATACTGCAGCAGGCAGTGAAGAGAAGGACCTTTATATTTCATATTATCTGTGCCATCCCGTGTTAAGGCAAGCCTATTTTTTTACAAAGTATTTTATAGCAGTTTTTAATGATTGCTACATATAATGAATGGTTGCATATGGCTGGAGGGTAACATTAGCTCGACACACAGGGTGATGTGAGCAGCCCTTTCATGTTTTATGGGTTGCCTGTCATGCTGTTGCTCTTACATAGTTCTTTGAACAGAGTATATAATGTATATATGCCAAAAAGAAGCTATGTAGTCATTCCAAAAGAGCAAGGGGAAGGGCAGGAAGGAAATACCTGCCTGTTAGATATATCAGAGGAAAATCACTTCATTAATAGTGTATTCAAAAGCTAAAGGATGTTTGCAGCCAGCTGCCTCTGAACTCTTGAAAAGTAACTCACACTAATGCCCCAGCACAAGTGGAAGTGAGGATCCTCTCTGCCAGCACTCCTGGTCTTTCCTGTTACCCACATCAGTTTCGAGCAGGTGTAAATCAGTGTCCAAAGCTAATCCTGATTTGTATCAGTGTGGAGAAACAATCTGGACCATTCCTCTCTTATAAGTCTTGCAGATCTAGTGACTGTCTGTAAGTATCATGAGGTACTCATAATACTCCCACAGAAATGCGAGGCTGTAGGGTTGTATAAGCAGATAATTTGGTTTATGTGTCACAGTCCGCAGTGGAAGAAAAGGAGCACTAACAGCATGAGAGATGTTTTTCTTTATGTGTCTGTATACACAGGTACTGGGCCATCTTCAGACCCTTACAGCTACCTAACACAGTCACCGTCACTGTCACGGGAGCTGCGTTCAAGGGACGAGGGGTGGTGAAAACCTTATGTACACCTGCCAGACTTGCCTTCCCCGCCCAGGCTGGCTGAACGTCCTCCTACATCCTTGCCTTTGTCACCGGCTTACCTGATGCACTTTCTGCAGGAGCTGCAGGTCCTTTCTGCTGTGATAGCAGTGAGGGATAACACAGATACTGCCCAGCACCAGCAGCAGCTCCTACCTCTCCCTTCACCACTGCCACTTTCTGTGGGTCCTGTGCTTCACCCTCCCCATGGCACTACAATTGCCCCTAAAACTGGACTGGGGAACTCACCTGGGTTAAAAATAACCTTTTCTTTTGCTGAGTTATTTTTAACTCGGATCAGTTCCCTGATCCGGGTCACCACGTAGCTGCACGAATAGTTGTGCCAGGATGTGCCAGAATATTTGCAGAGTGGAAAAAATTTGATAAAGGATGGAAGGAGGGAGTTTGGTTGTGGGGAGAAGCTGCTAGGAGCCTTCCCAGAGCTTTTGAGCAGGCACACCCTGTGTCTTCACCAAGGGTCTCTAGTGAGAACAGGGCCCGAAAGGCTTTGTGCTACATGATGAAGACACCTGGACAGTATCCATGCTGCAGTGTTTTGTGTTGCTGTTGTGGTTTGGGAAAGCTGGATGGCAGGACCTCTAAGGCCATCAGGAATTTGGACAAAGTACCTTTGTCACCAGCTTTATCAGCTGCTTTGCTCATGTGGTGCATATGGGCTTCATAAAGAGCTGGTCATGTGCCAGATTTTGTGAACTTTACAGAGCATGTGTATAACTGATATCCTCTATATTATCAAATATCAGCCGTTAGAAGCTGCAACTCAAGTTTAAGTGTATAAGGTAGCAGTTTAGATTAGATGAAAATGGAATTGCCCCACAGGTGGGTTAGGAATGTATGAGCTGAGCACAGGAGAGCTTGCTCTTCAGTTTTCCAGGCTCAAACAAGGTTGCCACGGGTAGTTGTCTGTGTAGTCCAGAGCAGGGCATGTGAACTAGCCCATGTGGCAAGTGGAATACTTTGAGGCGGTATCAGTAGTAAATATGAACCAGGAAGTAGCGTGTAAAGTGAATGAGGGAGACAGAAAGAAAAATCAGCTGCTTGTGCGTGTGTGGGTGTTGGTAAATGTAAGTCAGGCCATCCAGGTCTGGTACAGCAGCAGGGAAATTACTGCCCAGGTGGGGAGAGTCCAAGGAACAGCAGCAACATGAGTGACCCATTCCCAGGCCAGCCTTCCACAAACCCTCAGAAATCGGGGTGCTGTTGGGAGATAGCAGCCCCAGTTCTGACAGAAAAAAAACCCTCAAGTCTTCCAAGTAAACTGGAATAAGTAGTTGCCAAGATACCCACTTTTCACACTTTGACTGGAATCATATTTCACACCTGCCCTACCTACAGCTTTTTGTTTCTGATCTCATAACTAAAACTCTTGCCATAATTCTCGCTGAATAAACCATTTTATTCTTCTGCCATTAAGGTTGTTTGGTGCTGCAAAGTGAGAGAAAATAAAGATGCTGCTACAGGAGTACCAGAGTCATATAAAGTGATATAGCATCACCCCAAGGGGACTGCTTCTCCAGGCACGTTCAGGGCCAGGCACTTCTTATCACATGCTGTGTTTTGGAAAGAAGTTCTTGCTGCCAAGTATGTCCTTTACCCCACCCCATTTCTTTCTACTGCAGAAAAATGAAATACCAAACATAACTGCAGGCAAATCCCCAAACTACCAAGAAGCAAACTCTGAAATATGTGATCTCAACAGAAACTGGAAATCAGAATGGTATTCGAATGAGGTCGTACTGGAAATTTGTCTTTTTGGAAGTGGTTCTTTGGCAGCATTGTAAAATAAACGTTGTAAGCTCTCCCCCTTCCTGAAAGGTGTCTAACAAGGACGCAGGAAAGAGATGCATTTTTCATTGATTGCATATTTTGAAGTAAAATTTTAAAAGCCTAAATTGTGTTATCAGGTGCTCATAAGGAAGAGCCATCTGAAGATTTAAATAGGATTTAGATGCAGTGGAGGTATGCTTCCGACAGGTCTCAGAAGCCCACACTTAAGCATCTCTCAAAATGTCACTGCTCAAGGGTGCCAGAATGAGCCCTTAGCAAGGTCAGCCATGTTCCTGACTTCTTTTGCTCCAGGAGCCACTCCAGCATATCAGGACACTGTGATCAGCACGATGGCAGTTCACACAGTGGGGACCATATTGCTAATCTCCCCATTTTGCAGAATACATGTGTTCGGTGGAGTATTTTCTGCTCTGAATCAGGATGTTTGGGAGTTTAGATCAAATGTTCTTGCTGAGAGAGTCAGCCAGCTAATCTCCATGCCAGGAAATGAAGCCATCTGATGTCCCGAGGTGAAGCTATAGGAGGCTGTATGAGTCCAGAACAACTTGAAACCTGTTTTCTAAATAAATCCTCATTGGTTTGGAGGGTCTATTTGCTACCACAGTCAGTATTGCCTTTTTATTTTCAGGCCTTATCAAGGGGACAAATGCAGAATCTGGTACTTACAGGTATGATTTTACAGATTTTACAGATTTGTAAACAGCCTTTCTAATGCTGTTTGCAGAAAAATCCCAATGCTATCTGAAAGAGAGAAACGCTTTGTACTGGCAAGCTGTAATTTGCTACTCTGCCTCTGAATCTTGTGCATTCCAATACCTCAAATAAAGATCTGGAGACTGAGAGAAGCATGTACTGTTTGTTTGACTCTATTGGTGACGACATTAACCTCAAACAAATGAAAAGTTTCAGCTAGAGAAGTCTTTTAAAATTTTATTCGTGTTGTTAGCACAATAGGTTTCTGTCCTCCAATCTTCTGGAGGATGAGGGAAGTCCAAAAGTAAAAATCCTCTCTTTATTTTGATGATGTTCAGAAAAGAAGGCCTCCATAAAATGAGCATAAGAGCAGCTAGCACAGACAACTTGTGCTTCCCAATCACTGTCCAAAGGACTTATATTTTCCCACTGACTACAGATCTTAGTGTGAAGACACACAACACAATTAGATCAAATCTGATTGCTGCTGGTGCCAAAATGGGAAGAAGATCCTGTTCTGTCTTCTCAGTTCTGCTGCTGGCTCCAGTTTCATTGTCCACTTACCTTTGTGCCAGGTCTGGCATCCAGCAGAACCAGCCATAGATCTTCTCAACTCAGGAGCCCAGGAGAAAATTAAAGCCATCAGAAAACTGTGCATAGCTGTGTGCCAGCTTTGTGAGCTGCACTGGTCCAGCCCAGTGAGTTGCAGAGTAAGTCCTGTGACATTTCATCAAGATGATATAGATATGTAAGAGTGGTAAGGTCACCTGCTTGCAGTTTTTCCTAGGAAGCTTGAATAATTTTGGAGGAATTTGGACAATTAAAACTAGCAGGATGCAGTTCCCCTCTATCATGTGAAGATGCCTGGAGTCCAATATGGAATTTCTGTGCTCAGGAGCCAATTGCTCAGGGTAAAGATGCCAAGGAAAGATGCTGAATTCCCAAGCCATGGTTTGTATAAGGGCTCTGCATGCATGACTTGCACTGGCACAGATACCACAAGAGCTAAATTTGTTCAAAGCAGAGCAAAAAGCAGGGACTTCTGGTGGTACCAGAATACTGACTCAGCAGTTAAGAAGACCAGTTAAGGACCAAGGAAACAGCAAATGTTTTGCTGACTGGGCAGTCCCCACTACTCAACCTGCCGGATGCAGGGATGAGGCATCTCAGCAATGAGGGGTGCTGACAATAAGCTCAGGTCTTCTCTGCCTCGCTACACACACGGCTCGTAGGGTTGTGTTCAAAGACTACATGAGTGACAGCAGCACCATTTTGGGGTCTCAACCACCTTTATAGGGAGAAATTGGGAGGATTTATAGACTCTATACACTAAAAGGCCTGGGAAGGAAGACCTTTGTCTTTTTTGTCTTTGAAGTTTACACTCTTTCTTCCCCTTATCACTAGAAGTTTTACCAGAGCAGAGAATGAATTTCATCATCAAAACATTAGACAGCTGTGAAAAATAAGAAGTATTTTTCCAAAGAGGAAGCTCAAATGGTTCTGCCCAAGGCAATTCAGGATCAAAAGAAGGACACATTGATTTCTCAAATAAAAGCATTTTCAAATGAGAGTCCCTCACTCTTTGGAGTTTTTTAGAAAATGATTTGCAGATGGCACATCTCTCTCTGGTGTGACTTTTTCCAGACACAGGGAGCATTTAGCACATCCACAGTTTGGAGGCAACGTAGCTTGAACATTTATGTGCCGACTTAGTAAATGAACATATTACTGTGAGTGCCTCCTAGGTAAATAACAGAAGTTTCCTTATGAAACGATCAAAGGAAATGCTAACAAAACCCTTCCACTGACACAATACAAAGTACCTGTTTATCAGCTATCTGCAATTATTTACACAAGAAGGTCCCGCAGAGCCCAAGGAGGCACACGGTGCCAGCTGTGACGAATGGCCACATGCACCTGGAGCTGAGGGCAAGGGGAGGAGCCCAGCCTTTGGACACAAACCTACATGAATGATACTGCTCTTGTTCTGGGAATGCAGCTCAATGGAAAAGCCTGTTTCAAGTGCACTGGTCCATATAGATCAATAGCAAAATGTTGTCAGAATTGGCAAAATATTCAAAGAAGCACGCCTTTAAAAAATACAGGCAAAATCTTTACATCCAAACTACAGCTTCCAGATGTTTATCCGAACACCTAGAAATTATTACTATGATGAAAATCATATTTCTTCACTTGGCTCCATGTGCTGTCTTTGTCAGCTGTGTTCTCACTATGAATTATATCCATAACTTCTGCTCATATTAAGCCAGTGAAAGATACACATGTGAAAAGAAGAGATACATAAATCTTGAAGTTAACCATAACCAAATCCTGTCAAGTGTAAAACTAAGTTTGTTTTAATAAGAATTGTTAAATAATAATGTTGTCTCAAAGATGTATCTTTGCCTTAAAAAATGACTTATGAAAGGGCACTTGAAAATTTTTTGTTATTTGTGCATGCATATTAAATGATCCCAATAACACGCACACATACACACGCAGTGGTTGGAGGAGTTCTGTAAATGACTGTGACATAAGGAGACATTTAACAGCAGCAAGTTAAAAATGGCATATCTTTAAAAGTGCCTCTTCATATTTTGGGATGCTGGTTCAGTACTAATGCAACAGGAGGAGGGCTGCCTCCTGAACCAGCAGCAAGACCTTCTCTGCACAGAAACTTGGGGGTTTCACTTGGGGAGCTTCCCTCTTTGTGTTAACTTTCTGCAGTGAACTTCTCAGAAACAAGGTTACAGTCTCAAGGGCATCATGACATTCGTGTGTATGCACTTCAGACTGCTCCAGCAAGAACATATGCCGGTGCTCTTGGGAAAGGATGTGTTCTTCATTTCAGTGTGAAAGCCCTTATCAATGTTCTAGAGTGTGGGGAGGCTCAGGAGACTGTTTGGCAGGAGAATTATATAGAAAAAAAATTATACCACAGCCTCTAGAGAAGGAAAATCTATGGTAGGTGGGCTAGGTACAAATACCTGAACAGTGCACCACTAAATGATTAAGAAAACCCTAGCAGTGCTGTCTCAGTGCACAAAATTAGTAGGAACCCAATTAAAAGCCCAGTATTGTTAGCAGTGAAGTACCAACTGAGTTTGTGAATTCTGAATCAGGACAACTTTTGGAATGAAAGAGGGGTTGTAGCCGGATAAGCCAGAAAAAAAAATGTGTT
The DNA here is from genome assembly GCA_013400655.1 of Mystacornis crossleyi. Classification (NCBI taxonomy): domain Eukaryota; kingdom Metazoa; phylum Chordata; class Aves; order Passeriformes; family Timaliidae; genus Mystacornis; species Mystacornis crossleyi. Next base: position 29,711 of record VYZQ01054857.1, on the reverse strand, counting down.
GGCAGAAAATTCTTTTCACCATCAGTAATGAATTTGTTGACAGATATTATGTAGAACTGGATACAGACACTGCCTGTACATGAACGATTTAACCAAAAATTACAACATACATCCTTTCAGAAGATTATATGACAAAAATAAACATCTCAGTAAGAATGTCTCTGAGCTCCACAATTTATCATGTTTCAAAGGAGTCTTATACTAAGAAAATTTAGAGCTGAAAATTTCATGGTTTTGCTCTCATAGGCTTAGTCTCAACCAAGAGTAACATAAGCTCTGTTATATCTGAAAAAACAGCTTTAAGTAGCAAAGTAAAGTAATTATCAGGCTAGTTTCTCCACCATGTAAGGCAGTTGCAAAGATTTATAGACCAGTCCTGCAGGCTGGTTTCTTTTTAATTTAAACTACAGCTACCAATGAAGGGGAAGTATTTCAACAAAAGAGAACGTAATTTGAGATTATATTTGAAAAAACAATTCAAAGCTTACAGAAAGAAGTAACTTTGAAAAATGACCTGGGGGTTGTAACTATACTCGATTGTTCTTATAGGAGCTTACAGCTGGCAAGCGTCCGGCCTAACCTGTTTCTCCTGAATGCAAATTCTTCACTGACGCAGTGGAACGGCGTTGTACAATGTCCGTGCTGGAAGGGGATGGGCAGCAGCAACCTCAGAGCTGGCTTTGCACGCTGAAGGAACGGGAGTCTGGCAACCGTGTAAGCAAAGTTAAACCCCCTGACTGGTCAAATGCCCCTTTCATGTCCAAAGCAGTGAATAAAGGGCAGAGATCAGGAAAGACAGAAATTGTAGTTTCAGCACTGAAGTAACTCCATGTCTGGGGAAATGGGCTGGTCTCTTGTTACTCTTGTCTAATTCTGCTGAGTTTGCTACTTCTGTGGACAAAGTGCAGTGAAAAGACAGGAAAGAGGAAGACAATATATCACTTTACCTTTTTTCTCTTGTTCATTTCATCTTTTCTTATTTAACACACGAAGTGCTTAAAACTGGTCCTTCTTGCTCCACGTTGGACCATCTTCTATTGCATCTGACAGGCACCTGGTTTCAGAAGAGTTTGCTCTTCCAGTCGTACTCTTGAGATGGGTATGAGCTCACGTACATTGTCTTACACTCCCAGTGTTTGCTTTGGAGAGTCAGTTCTGAAATGAAGTACGTCTTTGGATCTGCCTTCCTGATCTCTGTGTGAGTCAGTGGTCACTCCCCACTAAAGGTGTGTTTGGCTATCATTGCAAATGTAAACACCGAAATTCAGGGATACCTTGTTATAAAGCCTATAGCCTCTGGGAATGTTTGGTTTACCATAATAAGAAAGATCTTTGCTTGACAATGCTGAAGTTAATTTTAGCCACTTGCTGTTTCCATAAAACTACAGTTTAGGTTCTAAATCATGGGCTCTGTCCCAGCAGTCTCAATGAAAATCAAGAAGTGTTTTATTTCTAGAGCTGAAGTAAAATTTACCACAATAGAACTCCATATTGCAACTTTGTAGTCTATTATCATCTTTCTTACTCAGAGTGAAGTTAGGCATTCCCAGCCTGTATTTACGATCAAGGATGCTTCAGAATAATGTATATAAATTGAGTTTTATTGATCATTGAACATCTGCTGGCACTTAAGTATGTGAAAACCTAAGCATGAACAAAAGGTTTGCAAGTTTGCATTTTTTGATGCTTATAAAATTATAATTTATAATCAAGTACACTATGTTATGTTTTCTTTATCACCTTCATAAAGATAAAGTAATGTAAGCAGGGGCTTGGATTACAAGACCATTACAAGATTGCAAAGACTCAGGGTTTTATGATTTATGGAAGAAAAATTCCATTATTTTTCCCTTAAATCTGACACAATTTAATAGCATTTTGCCTGCTGTGGTAGAGGGTATGTGCCAAATTATGATTATTGCAAACAAAATTGGAAGTGCTATAAAATAATATTTTCTTATGCTGCATCCATTGCCAAAGGTGACGAGCAAATGGCTTTGTCCAACTTCCTGATCATACGGTTTTCACACATCCTTTCCAACACTGACTAATACAGAACACGTGCCAGTGCTGATGCAGGCCCTTCTTAAAGTATGTGCACTTCACACACAACTCTCGTGGATGCTGGGATCCTTCCGTGTAAGTACAGCTTGAGCAAGGAGTCAGGAGGGGGGAAGTGTAGTACTGGAGAGCAATAAAACAACAGGGCATGCAACACTTACAGGTGTGGGTTCAAGAAAAGCCACTGCACATCAGGTGTGTGTTGGGAAATTTCGTTCTTTGTACAAAAATGTGGGTCATAGGAACTGAAAGCAACTCAGAAGAAAGAGCCTTTGTCTCATTTCCCAGAGTTACCAATCCTCTTTCATGTGGCCTGACCTTTTCTCTTTATTTCCAAAGTCAAACGTGAGCTGAACGAAACATGCTAGCAGCATGTCCAGGCATGGAAGCAGTAAAGTTGGCCCCTCTTCAGTTTACAGACCCGCTCCTCCGCTGGCATAGATCTGAGCAGCTCCAGGTTTGAGCAAGAGGACCTCTGAACTTTGTGTTGAACACAGGTTTTGCTAGGTCAGGATTACCTAGAAATACAGAGCATGCTGGAAGGTGTGACTGCAAAGACTCTGAGAATATCACAGTTTCATAGGGGTTTTGAGGTATCTGAAATGAAGAAAGAACAGCTTTATGTTCAAGACAGATTTTGTAAGAAATGGTGGTCTATAATGAGTATCACACTTAGATAGCTAAACCAGACTTTAAAACACTTGGGTGAGATGATCTTTCATGCATAACAATTAAAAATCATCCATCCCTAAACCTTAGAATGTCAAATAACTGTGGAAACCTACTACATGCTGTTGCCCATCTTTTTAATGAGAAAATCACCCTTTAATTGCCATCATGGCAATGCTAAGAAATTCCCAGGGTAGAGACTCTCTCCTTCCTGCCCCTACATATGTCCAGTGCCTAATCATGACTGCTCAGAAAGGAAATGCTGCAGATCTAAATACTACAGACCAAGACAAGGGGGTTAAACTCAGCATCCTGACTCCTGTCCAGCCAACTCGTACACCGAGGTTAGGGACTGTGACACTGAGAGGTCTCACTAGAGGGCAGCCAATAAAACCTCTAACAACAAAATTCCAGGAGCTAAATGCCACCTTTTTTTTTGAAAAAAATTTGAAATTGCTGCCAGTAACTGTGTTGTGTTTTGTTTTTTCCCATGTAGAGTTGCAGAGAAGGATTTACCCACTGCTTTATCTCCATGGGACTCCTCAGGCCTGATAGAGGTGGAACATCTCTGTGAAGCTTTGAAAAATCGTGAAGGTGAGACAGCACTTGATGCAGAGCAGGGTGACTGTGACTATCCCCGCCCTCGCTTCTTTCCCCTGACTCCTTAAGGCTAGCATCACAACTTACAGCAAAATATACATAGTGTGATATGTAGTGCACTCTGAGTTGCTTGCCATAAAATTGCTACTGAAGTAGTTACTGAGGTTCAAATGTACAGCATTTTTAAAATTTCTGTAGTCCTTGTAATAAACTCAGCCCTCAGTGCCTCAAGGTCCTCTCTCACCTCTGTTTTCATAAATGCTTCCCAGTACCTGTCCTATCCTGTAACACCAAAAAA
>VYZQ01054857.1:0-26060 GCA_013400655.1 Mystacornis crossleyi | reverse complement strand
AAAAAAAAAAAAAAAAAAGAAGTATGCTCTATATTTTCCAGAGAAACACAAGAACAAGATCTCAAGAGCTTCCAAGATAAATACATTCTCTGAATTCCATACATTCATCACGTAGTTTTTATTAGGCCAAAAAAATTTTTATAAGATTTTGTGTGGTTCTGAGCTGAGATACATTTTCTATCCCTATAGAAACATCTTTATTTACTTGATCATACATTGCACTGCTATACAAAAAAAAAAAAAAAAAAAGGCAGCAGCATGTTTTCTCTAGTTTTCATGTACCAGGAACAATGACTATAAAAAATAGTCCTTTAAAGCATTAGCTGTTTCAGAAATAAATACCACTTGATGTTTATAAAATGCATTCCTCTGGCTGTGACTGCTAAGTATTCCGTTTGATGCAGAAGTCCATATTTTAAATAATTCTAACTTTCCTTAAGGTGACCAAATGTATATCAGGATCTACTGTAATTTCCTAAATCTGATCCTGATACTCACACCCCTCATTTTCTTCAAATGAAAAGATGGACCAAAAAAAAAAGAGCTGCAGTTTGATAAGTAAAGTTTCATCAGAAAAATCTTGTTGATGAAATTGAATTTATTGTAGACGTTTCCGTTTTCCATAAACACAGCAAACAGTATTTGTTTTTCAGTATCAATTAATAAAGCTGAGTGAGCAATTATACACAAATCTGCTTTTCATGGTGTATAACAGCTGCACTCAGTTTAAAATTTCACCAGATATATTAATCACCCAAACATGGTTAACATTTTTTGTTCATGAGGGTAGCAACTTGAGTCTTTGTTTCTTAATCAATTAAGAATGGTCATTTTTTTGTTGTGCATGTGTGTGTTGCACACACAATTCAATCAAAATTGATTTTGCCTGTGATTACAAGGGTCTTGTAACCCTGGCTCAGCTCCCTGTTTGGCTGATCCTATCTCATCCATCAGAATAGCCTGAAGATACTATCAGTCCAGTAGTTTATGAAGTAGAAACAAACTATACACAATCAGAGATTTCATAAAATATTAGATTGTCTTCCTCTTTCTCTTTTCCACAGACTTTTTGCAAACCATTCCTCATAGACCAGAAAATGGTAAGATATATTGGTTAGGAGGGGAGTTTAATTCGATTCTTACTCATTGCATTCACACAAAATAATTAAATGCACGTGCAGAGTCTGGTTTTAAGGGACCCAGTCAGGCCTTTATCTGATTCACCTAATGGTCTCCTTGATAGTGAATTGGCAATGAATTTCAAAAGCCTCCTTTCTACCTCACACCAAGCAGTTTTCCACTCAGAGGAAGGACTGAGAGAGGCAGAGTTAAGATTGTTCATGGAATCCATAGTGTGATACTTCGGGCACTTTTAAAAGATCTTGAAAAGCTGAGGTCAACAGCGTGTGGATTTTTTAATATATATTTGCAAATATTAAGGTTTTTTATCAGCTGCATTATCACATGGTATATGGGAGACTCTACCATATGTTTAGTAGAAAGCAGAATGTAAAGAACTGCTGGTTTGCATTTGGTTGCTTTTGTTCTTTAAAAGACAAGGGTAAGGCAGAGCCTACCAAAGTGTCTCCAGCTGTGCCTGTGGCAGGAGCCCGGCGGGGCACCACTGAGGAGCTCAAAACCCCAGCCGCCTGCCTGGCTCCATCCCTCAGCTGCCCAGCCGCGCAGAGCTTACGGCTTGCTTTCAGGATTAGCTGGACCTACAAACTTGGGGATTTTTTTACAAATTATTATTGCCATAGTAATATTGCACTCTGCAACTGCAGCACAGCAGTTACAATTCATCGCATCCAGTTCCTCCTTCTCCCCTTTTCTTGACCTCGCCTCGCTAAGGCATGAGAATCCTATGGGGAATGGCAGTCCGGGCCAAGGGAATCCTCCCCAGTGTACAAGGACTGGAGTTAAAAATCAAACACAGTAGCCTTGACTACACAGCTCCACATCTGGAAACACTGGTATGTGATCTCAAAAGAGGGGCCTTCCTGGCTTGTCTGGAGCTCCAGGTGATGCTACCTCCCAGCTCTCCAGCAGAAGGAGGAATGGCTCACTGCTAAGCGTGTGTCATTAACTCGGAACACACGCTTCCCTTTATTTAAACCAGATGGATGCATTTCATATTCTTATTAGTTTTCATACAGAGACCACCGTAAGTGCTTGCTCTGCATCTTTGCGTGTTTTAGTTTCCTGAAGCAATTTTCTCTTATGTTTCAGTTAAGTACAGGCTCCACCAAAGGCATTATTAATTACAGACGTGGGTTGCCTTATGCGGTAGGATGTGTTCCCTCTGCACATTCACTTAAATGTCTGTTGTGAAACAGTCACACAGATACTGGCATTTTATCTATAAACTGCCTGAAATAGAAGCCTTTATAATTAAACATTGATTAAAGCTTAAATTCTGTGATGAAAATGCTCAGTTTTAGGAAAAATGTTTTCCATACCCAGTAGGTGCTTCATAACATACTGAAGACCTGTATGTTCATTTCATGGAGAATACTCACATGCCGTTAGTTAGGCTTGCACTAAAGTACTTTGCTGTGTCATGGTAAGCAAATACCTTCTTGAAGAGCTGTGGTAGGTGGTAAAATCCCAGAGATTAGGGATAAAATCCCCATCTCTATGTTTGTGGAACAGCCTGCTGAGTCCAACCAGCAGCAGTGACAACTGGATTGACACTACCAACTCACTGGTGCAGAAACCTTTGAATCCCTAAAAAAATGCTTATTTTAAGCAAGTTCACCTTCCTGTTGGCTTTAAACAAATAATACACAGATGAAAGGGTGTGCAATTTGTTACTTCTTCATTTATTGTAATTTTTCAAACCATTGTTTTCAATAGTGATCTGCATTACTTTTCAGATATCTGAAATAATCTGAATGGGAAAAGTGATGGAAGAGTGAGAATGCAGAACACACTCATAACAGGCATGATGTAAACTCAAAGGCATGACGTTACTTTCAGGGGTGCCTAAAACTTTTCCTTTTTGCCAATCTGCCACAACTACTCACTTATAATTAAGACAGAGTGTGTGTCAGTGGTTAATAATATTATTAATCAGTAATTCTTGAACAGACAGTGAAGAAACATGTAAACTGATGAAGAATTAAGTTGAGGGAGGACTAAAGGCAGTTCAGTTCAGACCCCTGATTGCTTCTCAGCATTGCACTGTGACTGCTCTGATCGGATTGATTTTTTCTCTGGTGGAATTAATGAGATGAGGTGCAAACAAGTAAAGTATTTGGCCCAAGAGACTTTTAAAAGCCTGCCAGTCTAAAGTCACAGTCACAGTCTATACTGTGACTACATCTTCACAGACCACTTAACTCTACTCCGACACAAATAGAGCTGTTGTCACAAATGCCGTCTGTAACAAAATAGTGGTTTATCACTGATACACATTTTAAAGCAATCCCAGATTATTGTTCACTTACTAGCACTAGATTATTGTCACTAGGTTACAGTGCTGTGAGTGTCTCTGATGCAGCACAGCAAGCAAAATCTATGGAACTACCTCCCTCAAGTGCCTAAAATAAATACCAAGTGTGAAGGTTTCTGAGATGTCCAGTGGAGGCAGGAGGTGAAATAGCACGTTTAGGGTCCTGCCCTCACTCATCTGGATGGACAGTTAAATCCATTAATTAAACAGTGTCTAGCCTTTTAACATCAGTGCCCACACTGAGTGAGGAAGGTCCCCCACATGCCCATCCTGAACAGTTCTGTCGAAAAGCAAGAGTGGGTGTGGATAGAGTTGAACATCACAGTGGGAGCTGGCTTCTGTCAAGGTGAATTTTAGACTTAAAAGACCTAGACCTTGCCTTAATGATGCTCCTCTCCACCAGTACAGTCATTGGCATTACAAACCTGATGCCCTGGTCTGATCACACTTTGCACTTTTCACTGCTTTCTCTTCCTGGTTGAATCTCATCCAGCCCTGGCCAAGGAGGGAAGAGGCTGGTTTGCTGCCTTTTGAGAGTTTCACAAGGCTCAAGCAAGATTGTCCTTTCCATGGCAGACATCTGACACATCATGCACAGCACTCTTACACCAAGACGAAAAGCAAGCCAGAATCCCCATGAATGCCAGGCACTACTAAAGTTGACCAGGTACCTGCAGTACTCGGGTCTGCCAAACATAGAAATGCTGCCTGAAAGGCAATAGGAAACCCCACTGTAATAAAAACCCAGCAGTGAGCAAGTGCTGCCCGCTGCCTGCTGCCCCAACTCACGGCTGTGCCAGCTGCTTCCCGAATCACCCCACCTCTCACAGCACCTTCCTCCAAGAGACCCTCTGAGCCTTGGCAACCCCATGCCAGTGATGGCCATGCTGAGGGGGAGTGTTTTCCTGGAGCTGGGTTATGCCTCTTCCCTCAGGGTGCTACAGGGCTCCCCTGAAGGCCACAGGGACCTGCGTGGTGAGAATGGAAGTGTCAATGACTATGAAAATGGAACGTGGAGGTCACACTCTGGTTTCATTTTTTCAAAGACAGGCAAACCACCTGCAGATGTGTCCCCACTAGAGAACACATACCCACCTCGTTTCCTGCTCCTGTGCCCCAGTTGAAGAGCAGGAGAACACATCCCTAATGAAAACCTGTGGCCAAAATCCTCCAGACTCCTTTGGAAGTTCCATCATTTTAAGCAAATCTGCTATGCTCATCACAAGGTCAGGGTCCTGACCTAGAGGACAGTGACTGCAGTGAGGTGATACAGATTTGCACAGCAGCAGGCAAATCTCAGGGGTGACTCTGGACTGAAGGGACAGAATGGAGGTGTAGAACACTGTTTGGTGTCTTTCCGCCCCACATAGGAGGTGTTGCAGCAGATCTAGGTAGGGTTTCCCACTGGCAGCCTTTTACTACTCAGGCAGTTTTTCTACGCAAGCAGCTGGCTTACCTACTCTTCTGCTGCCAGGTAAACACCTGGTTTTGTGAGGGCAAACTCCAGGAAAGTCAGGAGAATTACCTCATGATACAAGAGGGTAAAACAACACAACCAGGGTTTGGCTATTTTACCTGGTAGAACTTTGGTCACTGTAAGGTACATTAAGTCAGAACCACAAAAATAGATGCACCTGGGTGCTGGGTATTAACTTGCACCTCTCATTTATTATCAGGAAAAAATAGCTTGTGGCTCTGCCAAGAAACCAGTGCCCTTTAGGCAGTTCTCACCTCCCTCAGAAAAGTAGACAAACCAGCTTTGAGTGAAGCTAGGTATGCAACATAGCCCACAGCCATTGAAGCTAGAAGTAAGAAGTTTCAATGTTTTTGGTGCCTCTGCCATACAGGAAGCAAAGCTTTGCATAACTATACTTAACCCAAGTGTTTCAGGGTTATTTTTGTTTCCAGAGTCAGTCCCTGAGATAAGAAGCTGACGTGCTCTGAAGCATGTAAGTGTATTTTAATGGTTGATTAAAACCTACCAGCACTCTAGTGACACCAGCAACTAAATAATGCAACAATTCACAAAACATTTAAATGGCCCTGATTGTCAGGATGGGGGTGGGGGAGAAGGGAAGAGTGCGGTGACAGTTTCTAATGTGTTCAAGGCAGATACCTGGAAGCGAGGTAGCAGAAGTCACAAGTTAAGTGGTTGCTAATATAGAAAGCAGAGAAGCATATTTTTAAGAATGGTTTAGTTTTTCAAGGAGGATTGTAATAAAGGAACAGAAAATGGAACAAATACATATTTTTTGCAAGTCATCTGTCCTAGGGTTTCCCACCTGGTGTACAGCAATAAAGCTGTCAGAATTTAACATACTTCTTTTTGGAGCAGACACGCTTTTCAGGGGTTTGCTTTGCATGTTTTATTTTCGCTTACAAAACAATCTAAAGAAATTCACCAGCTGGAAGACCAAAACCTTTCAGTACTGGATGCAGGAGGCTTCAGTGTTGCATTAGTATCATTGCTATAGTTTAGAGAGTCAGAGGTTTGCCACTTCTGTTTTGCTCTTGCCCTTTTAGAGTATAACAATACTTTAGATTCTGCCTGAAGTTTATTTGTTGTTTTCTAGTGCATTAGAAACATGAGTGGTGGGTCCAGTGAGGAGCCTGCAGCAGCACTGGACTGCTTCCCTTGTTTTGTGCACACGGCTTGCGGGCTCTCTAAGCCTCCCTGGAATGATGCTAGTGTGAACACTACTCTGTTCTGTTCTGAACCATAAACAACACCTTGAAATTAACCTAAAATCTGCCTTTCCTCTGTTTATAGACTGCTTTAGCCATGATGTTTCCTTCCAACTTTGTTTCTTTATTTTAGTCATCTGTTGTTTGAAGAAACAACTCCTGAATGCAACCATGTTTTACTACCCAGTCTCTCATGTTCAGTAGTGTTTTCCATGTATTTCTTGCAAACGTGAAGGATTGTAGGATCTTAATAGGATCCATACCAGCCATAAAACCCATGCGGTAATTTTTTCCACAAAGCCATACTGATGCTAAGAAAATGTAAGGACACGAGAGATTTCCAATATGATCTCTTTGATAAACTAAGATGTGATGTGTCCAAAGTCTAAAAAGTACTTTTTGGACACGGTGATTTCCTTCTAGGGATAGCAGCATGCCTGTTTTCCCTCCATGTGCACATGACTGTGCTGGCACATCCAGCATTCTGCAGAGACTGAACCTGCAGTTAAGGGATTTATTCCAGGCTGGAAGAGACTAACAAAGCTTCCAAGGATACAGCCTACCTGAGGATCTCCTGAGTCTGTTGGTACCAAGTGATAAGAATCATTATATCCAAATTCAGTACCCAGCATTGCCACTGGACTTGGACTTTCTGTGAACAGGTGGAAGATCCCCCATGCATGGGAGAAACACCATCTGAATATGTCTCAGAAAGGTGGAATAGGGTGGGAAACTACAAAATGTTAGACTATCAGAATGTCAGAGCTCAGTAATGTACAGACTACCATTTCTGCATCTGAAAGAAATACAAATGAATTACTGTTATTGCTGAGCTGTCACTGCTCTTCTTTCTCAGACAAGTATCTGGCTTTACAGAAATTGTAGTTTTACTAAAAACAACGGAAAAATTAGGGAAATGGTGAAAAAAGACTGATATGACAAGACAAGAAAAAATATTAAGCAAAATGTAGCAACTTTAGCAAAATCATTAGAGTACCTTAGTAGCTAAGGGTGAAAGAATAAGATGAACCACAATGGATTGAGGGGTTTATTTTTTTATTTCCTCACACCTACATATGTATTTATGAGTGTATCATCTGAGTAAAAAGAAGCAGAAAAAATTCCCCTTCTGAGCTGGCGCTATTTTATATCCATTTTGCCAGGGTCTGGATGACTCCACAGTTTTAGGAGCAAAAAATAGCTAGAACAGAATCTGAATGCAATGCAGTGAAAAGTAGAATGTACAAAGGTAGTTAGTGACACATATAGATCATGTGTGGTAAGAGTCCAGAGAGAAAAAGACAAAAGAAGAGTAGGATACCAGAACAGGTAGAAACTGGTAAAAAGTGTAAATAAATGAGGCCCAAGGAGTAATTTCCAGTAAAAATCCAAGAAAACTGTGATCTTCTTGTCGAAAATTTACAAACAAAGAAGGTGAAAGACCTGGGTAAATTATTCATTATCCACCAAGCTTTAATTAGAACACACCCACACATGTGTGCAAGAGTTGAGAGAAGCTTTTTTAGCTAATAGAAGCAGTTTTGATCTGCATCCTAAAATTCTATAGTGGATTGCCACAAGACTTGTCTCAAATTGGAGCTTTCTTAGGATTTTTATCTCAGCAAACAGTTTGAGGGTATCCCCATGTGTCAAAAAATGTGCAAATGAGAAGTGTTTCCCTAACAAAGGAATATGGCATCCTGCAGATCATATTGCTAATTGCAGTTAAATATTTCTTGATGACTGATTATGACATTAAAATAATTTACTCGATCTACATCTTAAAAAATAATTTAAAATCACACTTCAAGACTGCAGCTCTTCAGAGCCTGCCAGAAGAATTGGATGCCTTGGGATGCATTCAGATAGCACTGATTCAGGATCAGTGCATAAAATCCATCTGTCCGTAGACTCTGTAAGACAAATTTATCATTCAAGTCCAGCATTTTGAAGATCATATTCAAAAAACCACTGCTAGACTAATTGACAGTCCTATCTGGCAGCAGAGTTAGGGTTAAAACAGACATTGAGCCAAACAGTTACCAGAGATTTGATCCTCTATTCTGTTGATGCCTGGTCTTTCTTTCTTTTTTTTTTTTTTTGCACAGAGTGAGGATGTCTTTGAGACCATGAATCTGATATTTCTCACTATTAGACCTGCATATGGACAACCACATGCACAAATATTCCAAAAAGAGGTGTTAAGCAGTTGTATTTACTTGATTAGTATAGGCAAGCAGAATAGTTGCAATCAGACTCTTACTTGCTCTCAAAAACATGGCCTAAATTCTTGTAGAAAAAACCAACAACAAAAAATTTATAGACGAAAAATGGGATTAGGAGACAAACATCTGTCATGCTCCTGTCACAAGCAGGACTATGGATATGCTGGATGCTCATGAATAATCATGGCTTAACCAAAACCTGGTGTGTGTCACAGCCCAATTTCTGTCAGGGCCGGAGGTGCAGTGGCTCTGACCCAGGGTGGAGCAGGACAGAGAAGGGCTTGCTCAAGACCCAGGCTTGAACCTCACCCATTCAGTCGAGGTGTTTGGTGGTGGAGCTATACAGCCAAAAGTGGCTGGGCCTGATTGTGGCAATGTTATTCTTGTGCTTTGACTGTCTTAGTTAGAAAGCTCAGAAGACCACTTGAGCTTGACCAGTTTCACACTCAGTTCAAGTCATAAGGCTCCAGGTGAAAAGAAAGGATTTACGGCATTAATGAAGGAAATATCAACGACAAGGTTACTGCAGAGGGTTTGGAAAGGGACTTTCAGCCTGTGACTTGTGTTTTCAGGATTTAAATAATTTTAAAATAAAACTAAAATATTGTTTTACCAAAGATTACCAAGGACAAAGATTTCGGGCATGAGAGTCTCTGCACCTACAGAGATGAATCTGGTGAGGGGAGGCTGAGTCGTGGTACTAGGAGAGTTAGAGAAATAGAAATTCTCCATGTAAGCAGGGGAGAGCAGCTCCACAATTCCGTTTTCCCTCAGATCCAAGTGTGTGCATTCAGACCTTGCATTAAGGATAATCTATATACTTGCTTTTCCTCAAGAATGAGAATGATCCTCAAAATCTGTAGCCTAAGGCTCTGCCTCTTTTGTTATGCAAGTGAGCTACCCCCGCCTTTTACTGTAAAAGCCACAAAAAGATGAAGATATATATTTTTTTCTTTCATTGCATACCCATATGTTTGTATAGTGATTACCTTTGCAGCTAACAGATGCTCTTATTTTAGGATTCTTAAACAGAAACCCCAAATCATCTCGTAACTGCGTTTTTCTGATACAGACAGATGTGAAAGCATGGGGGGTTTTTTTTGTTACTGATGGAGAAAGATTTTCTCTGCTTGCCTTCTACATTAACATTTTTTGAATAATTGATTCTCTTCTGGGTAACAGAAGCAGAGCATTTTCCTCTGCCTTCTGATCACTTCTGAAGCAAGATGCAAGATCTGATGGACCAAAATTCCTTTAGGTCTGTATGACAAGGCATGATCCTTCTATTATTTAATTCATAGTAACAAATAACAGCCCCTCAGGCACAACATTTATTGCAATAAACCAATGTTGTGTTTTGTCTTGTGGAGAAAGTGCAGAAACCACCTAAGAAGAAAAACCTAAGACATTGATAGAAGATTTTGAAAGATATGCATAATTTAAGGATTACAGTAATTGACATGCCTCCTATTCTTAGATTTCTTTCAAGTCAGGGGTGTGTTCAGTGGATTTGGCTCTTAAATTATAATACGTGTGAATTAGCTATTCATTCCAGTATCTAGATCTTCACAAATCATAACACATCTATGGAAAGTAATCTTCTTTCATTTTTTAATTGCTGAGCTCCAGGGCCTGGGGTTTTTTTTCGCTTCTGGAGATTACACTGGCATATTTTAAATGGTGGTTTCAGTCTGCCTATGCAACAGCAAAATTACAGCTGAAATTTCAGAATAGAATTTTAAAATATTTTCTTTTTGGCTTGTATTCTCCTAGTTCTGCATTCCTGGACCTGAAAACCTCCCTTCATAACAGCATGGAAACCAAGATCTCTGCCCTAGCAAAAAGATAATTTAATCCAAATATAGAGGATAAGAACAAAAAGATCAAGTGAAGAGATGGTGGCAGATAGTGCTGGGGGGCACACTGAGTGAAGTCTAAGATGGTGGCAGATAGTGCTGGGGGGCACACTGAGTGAAGTCTAAGTGGAAGGAAGACATCTGAAGAGAGTTTTGAAAGCAAAGAAGGAATTATCTTAATGAAGGAGTGCTTGATCCAAGTAGAAAGTGTTGCTTGAGAGTGTGTAGGACTCAAGGAGAGGAGGAAAAACTGAGAGAGCAGTAGGGAAGCATTAGGTGAGGGCTATGCCTCATGTCTATTAACAGGGGTTCGCTTGTGTAATTTACACCAATAAAAAGCATGTGATGGAAGAAATAATTTTTTCTTCATGAATACATCTGTTCCGCAAGTGATGAACAAGCAGTTTTATACATACGTACACGTACACACACTCATCTGTGGAACCTTTCTGTCAAAGAAAGACGATGACAAAGACAACATGCAAACCTATCAGAGAGTTAAAGATATTTCCTGCACAGACCTGGCCAAAATCATGCCAGAGGGCAGTAGAGAGGAGCAGAGACAGCTAGGAGACAGTTAGACTTCACTCTACCTGAAAGACCTTTCCTTCCATGCAGAAATGTAGGCAAATAATAAGCCTGCCTTGAAAAGACAGAGAATTTATTTGAATCCAACATATGAAAAAAAGGGGACTCATGGATGTGGTGAAGTACATGGTCCTCAGAGGGGCAAGAGAGAAAAGGAAGTAAGGTATGAAGCCTGTGATCCAAACCCTCATACATATCAAGTTCAAACTGTCATGAGATGAATATGGGCTCTGATGACTTATGCTGAAAAAATATTCTGATTCTGAACAGTGCAGTTTCAGGTAAAAAAAAAGGGGGAAAAAAGAGAGATCTATACCTTGAAAGAAGGCCATTAGCTCTTCCACTTGAAGAATGTATGATGGCTTCAGCCCCCTGGTGTTTACAAGACAACTGTGCTAACTTTCATACTGAGTCCGGTGCTTCGCTTAATTTTTTGGTAAGCCCTAATTACTCATAATTATCCCCGTCCTTACAAAACTCATGTTTTTCAGGTCTCCTCCTCCATCGCCTTCTTTTCAGTAAAAATAATGTAAATTACTTCACTTAGCTTCTGCTGATAATTAGAATAGTGCTATTTATTTGAACAAAACCTCACCACCTACTAACTAATAATACTGGCTAATATTGCAGCCAACTATCTTGCTGCATAACTGATAGCATAGAATTGTATTGCACTTTTATATACCATTACTGATCAGGAACTGCAGCAGTCAGAACAGCTCAGGAATTAAGAGTAATGTAGAATTAGAAATCAGACCTAATGTTTTGGACTAGACACCGTAGTGACCTAAATTCAAGAGCTAATCCCTGTCTCAAGTAGTTTGTACTATAGATTATACCATGACAGAGATTGTGAAATGGGAGATTATGACTCACCTTCATGAAGTCACTTCTCTTCACAAATTATTCTTTTTGGAATACTGTCATCAAATAAGAGCATTATTTATTTATACAGCTCCCAAAAGTATGTTAAATATTTGAGGGCAGAAAGAGGCAGGATGCAGAAAAAAAAGGTATTTTTTAGTCTGAGAGAATCAAGACTTTGCACACGAACTGCTAATTTTCCTTTTTTGTGTGTGTTTCTTATGGGGTTTTTTGTGCATTTCCTACAGCACAGAACACTGTGTCTTATCTCTGCAATGAAGATTGGCAGGTACTGCCTGACACTGTTTTAAAGGCACAGAACATGAGACATCATGTCAATTCAAACATAACAACTTCTTACAGAGTGTTTTAATTCAGAGACATTCAACTCCACTGTATTCTTTTTAATGCAAAAAATAGCTAAGAAATTACGTGCATAGATCTTGTCCTGTAAACCTGTCTACCAAAGCTTTTTTTTACTGTCAGACCATTAAGGCATTACCTCGACATGAATTTATTTACCTATTTGTAAATAAAAATGGAGCAACAGATATATTTCATTTTGAAATTTTATCACATGGTTCTGTAATTAATTTGGCTCAACTGCTCTATGATTCCATTTGTTCCTATTAACGGAGAAGCATGTCAGAGCTTACAGAAAGTTAATCACTGACACTAAGACATAAACGTTACACAGCGCAGTGCATCATTTCCCTATTTGTGTTGAATGTGAATTACTGTGCTAGGAGAAATTTGAATAATGCCCCAGATCCCTCATACCTTCAAGCACAGGTATGTGTTATCATTTTTATGAATTTGACCCATTAAAAGCTTCAAAGACAGAAAGGCCAGATGGGCAGGGATGCTGGATGGGACTTGCCAGAGTGTGGAGGCACATGTGGATTTTTCCTCAAGACCCTGAGCCCCCTCCTGGCAAGTCCTTGTAGAAGTGCCTGTGCTCATGGCACACTCTTAACACGGATGAGATTTTCCGACTCCCTTCTAACACCACGTGTCTTCCCCTTGGTGTCTTTATTTAAGCCTCAACATTCAGATTCTAGAGATGGCTTGGGAAAACTGTGGACAGCAGAGGCTTAAACTCTGTTCCAAAAAGCCACGCAGCTGCTGCTGAACTGTGGGGATGCCTGACTTGCCTACATCCACCCCTGGCAGTGCCTGTGGTCCTGCTTCCAGAGGTACCCAGACAGTCTGAGCTGGAGCTCCAGATCTGCTTCAGCTTGCAGGCTCACAGGCAGCCAAAATCTCCCAAGCCTGACCTACCTTTTCCATGTGCAGACACACAACAACAAGGCTGAGACAGAGCTGCAGCTCTCATCCCTCTTTTGCATGCAGCCTAAATAACCCGGAAGATTTCACTTCTGGGCCCATAGGGATTCAAATTCCCATCTTTTATGGTATCAGGCTTCAGGCTGGGCTGAGTGGTTTGTTCAGCCTTTCTCTGTGCCACCAGGCAGCACAGCAGACAGCTCCCACGGTAGTCATGGATTTTCCACAGAACTAAAGCATTAATATGACCAGTACCTACAGCCCAAACACAAAAATCCTCCTTTCCTGTTGAGCACCCTCCCACCAGGTGACAGCACCTGTTTCCCCATAAACTTGTAGTTTCTCTCTGCTCTTGTGGTGGTCATGAAGTTGCTCTCCAAGAGAATGCAGATGAAACCTCTTTCTTGTGTGGAAAAAGGCCCAAAATTCATGCCTGTTCAGAGGGAATGTTTTAACCAAGCAGACCATTAAACAAAAGATAAACACCTTCACTGTGCTTCAATTAAAAGGGGAAGGAAAAAAAAGCAAAAGGGGAAGAAAAAGGCAATCTTTACAGTTTCCCTAAAAAGCATTAATTATAAGGATATACTCTATGGAGAAGATATCAGGCTCAGAGTGCCGTGTGGGTGGCAGTGCATGACATAGCTCTGAGACAGCACTTCAAAAATGACATCCCTGCATTCAGCAGGATTACTTGGAGCAGTGGAGAATAGGCAACACCCCTAACCTAGAGTGCATCCTGCTCCTAAATTATGGTTTAAGTGAGCAAGAAAGGAAAGAAAGAGAGAGGGTTTCATCCCTGGGGCATGGGGCCAAGAGCAGCTCTGGGGCTTAGAGCCTGCATGAGAAGAAAAGAAGAGGCTCCTCAGCATTTTGGGACAGGGGTTTGCATTTTGGAATTCCTCCCGTGTGCAGAGAAGGTTCTGTAAAAACGCTGTGCTCTTTCCAGCGGAGACTTTTGCCAGATTCCTCTGCTAAAGGCTGGCATAATCTAGGACTGCAACTCCCAGCAGTCTCTGAGTTACTTTTTGCCCTCTGGCAGCTGGAGGAAAAGGAGAGGTTAAAGCACTCTGCTCGAGGAGCTGCCACCATGGATCCTTACCAGCATATCCAGATGCAAAAAGGGAATTTCCTACCCCTGCTGCACCTTTTCCCACCTGCTCCCCCCCCCGCCCCCCCAATTTCTTCTCTGACTCCATCATTAAAAAGAAGTTATTACTGAAATTAAGGATATTTGTCCTCAGAAGTTCCCTCCATTCTGCCATGGTTTAACCTCAGCCCCATACTAGCGACTATCGAGAAAATTAACTCCATCCCAGCCAAACCCAGTTCATTTCCTTAAAGGGCATGACCAGCTCAGATCAGGGGCATTGTGATGGATAATTTTTTAAATCTTGTCTGCAGAGGGAAACAAGATCTGACATTCCCAGAGCAGCATCTTTCGATGTGTAAGTATTGAATATACTGAAACAATGTGCAGGCGACGTGGGGGAATCATGAAGACTTTTGTTAGCAATCACTTGGAGATCTCTGGCAGTGAAAAGCAGCAACTCAAACATGCCCTATTTATTCTTGACAGCTGTTAGCAGTTGCAAAGTCACAGAAAATGTTCATCATAGAAGAGGTAATGAAGGCACAAAGACCTAATATGATTTCCTTCGAGGCTGCTTGTGAAGCCAGCACTGTCCCATTTGGTAGAGAGCAGCAGATGTTTACTGTATCTTGTTGGTACACACAGATGTGGTTCTGCTTATCAGGTACACTTAAAATCTAGAAGGACCTGGAGCTCTCCACAGGGACTTAGTATGAAATATTTGCAAGTCCTTCACTGCTAATCTGTAGACATGCATTCAAAATGTATGCAAATATAGTTACAACGATATGGCTAAAAAGAACAAAATCATGGCAACTATTTAATGCTGAATTAAAGTAGAGGCTTAGCAAATATCTTTATTTGCCTAACAGAAAAGTTGTTCTTTTCTACCTACTGGAAGGTGTCATGTCTTTGCTAGATACCAGATTTCACCAATCTATTCTCCAGTAATCATAACTTCAATCACCGTCACTAAAAGATGAGAGATGACTTGTCTCCCAGTAAAAATATGACATTGGTTAATAGTGTAAGGGCCCAAATTGCTAAAAATTAATTATTTTACAAAATATATTACAAGGTATCACAATCTGCAGTGCAGGTCAGCACAGAAGTGACCTCTTGGTTTGAACCTGGTTTGAGTTCCACCACCTTTCAGGATTCCCCATATTGCTGTGCCCCTGATGAACTCTGCCATGCCCCTGGGGTCCCCCAGCTGTCCTCAGGGGTTGCCCATGCCAAGAGCTGGGGCTGCCCAGGGCTTCTCTGCTCCCAAGCCAGGGTGGCGAGACAGGTCCTACCTGTGGGGTCCTGGCCTGCTGCCCCTGGGATGCTCCCATAGTGCCAGACCCCAGGGAACAGCCAGCCCCCACAGTGCCCAGGCAATTACTGCATATTGACTATGAAATTTCATTGTTCTATTTGGTTTTATAAACAATAATAAATAATTAAAGCTGGCAAAATAAATAAGCTCAGAGTGTTTTCATGTGCATTATCCTGATCTTATATGTATGTGTGTGTGTCTGTGTGTGTGTGTGTTTGCTTGATGAATTTTCTGCATTACAGTGATTTTTAAAAAATTTGCAGTAGTTTTTGGCTGCTTTTGCCAATTAGTCTGTTTCTAGAAAGTCCATTATAATAAAAACAGGATGCATAAAGGCAGTCTGGCTTTATTCTAACAAAGTCTAAGGAACTGAAGGAACTGAAGCAATGGTTGCTTCAGGATGCTGAGGCTCAGCGGTGCTGATGTGGCTGGTGCCAAGAGAAGCTGGGGAATTGCTTCTTCTCTCCTTGTCCCAGAACCTGCTAAGCCCAGGGATCTCCTAACCACCCCACTAGTAAATGAAATGTTCTGCTGCCTTGGAAATCAAATGGGAAACAGAGCATCTCTATGCCATTCACAGAGCACCAATAAAGGTGTGGAAACAGGCCAGAAGGTGGATCGGAGTATGGACTAGCTCACCTGAAGGTTTTGACTGAGAAAGGTCTGTAACATTCCTACAACAAAGAATGTTTGGTCTGTTTTGTTACTGTTTCTCATAACACAGATGATATAAGGGGCAATTAATAAAATGACCAGGTAACAGGTTACCCCACACAGCGTATGAGAATATTGTGGAGACCTAAAGTGCAAACAATTTCAAAGGGGGGTTTGATGAATTGAAATAGGCCCAGAGACAGCTGAGAGAGATGATGTTCCAAAGGCAACATCTGGCAAAGGAAGACCCTGCGCTGTGCATTGCCAGAAGATGGAAGGGCTCAGCATAGGAAGGATCCTACCCTGATCCTCACACTCTTTCCATCAGTGCTGGGAACAAGTAGATGTTTATAGGCTGCAGCAATCCAAACACTAAATATCAATTCCACACAAATAACAAGTCCGCTTACTATTAAAAATAGCAGTGAGAATGTGAACAATGTCCTTCTTCTCTCCAAGCTCTGGAGGGAAACTTCCTTGCAGAAGCTGCTGCAGGAAACTTCATGTAAAGGCAAGCACTGTGACACCCAGGTGACAGCTATAAGGAAAGCCTCTGAAATCCACCGACCTTTGGAGTAATGCTGAAGATTTTCAGACCCTCCTCTGTGACATATGCTTCTTTACCACCAAAGAACTCTTTCTTTTTCTTTTGTGGGTGAATTTTCATAGGAATTGTAAGTTGTTTCTTAGACAGATGGAATGCTTGAGTCAGTCCTTTCATTTTCTTTAATAGCAAAATGGGATTTGTTGGATTTTTCAGGAAGAAGGAGGAATAATTTTGATAGTCCTCCATTAGATCTTCTGTACTGCTGATTAAAAGGTTCAGAATCACACAACAAAAGACCAGCAAAACTAAGCCATTCTAAGCCAAGAAGTGCATTCCTGGCTCTAACTGTGAGGACAGTTGTTTAGAATTATTTTATTGCACAACAGAAATCTGCATAATATCGTATACAAATACAGTTTATAAATAGACATGTTTGGGTGAGTGTCTTTACTCCTCATTTGTCCAGAGCATATGGACTAGTGTGATGATAAACACAGTACATGCACATTCAGGATCTCTGGTTAGGCTAAATGTTTGCCTGATTCAGCATAGCATGCTTTAATAATGTAATTCAATTTTTCCTCATTTTTAATGTTATTTCAGCCCGTTAACATAATTTGGTGAGCTATTATAGTTGTTACAGCTGCTAGTTTTGCCCTTAATACTGATTTCACTTATGACCTCAGTCAGAACTAGATTTAAAGTTTGAGATGAAGTAAGTGAATAAGGATTATTAGATTTATTCATATAGCAATTTAAATAAGAAACTGCCTGGCTTAGAATAAATGGTAAATGAAAAATGCATGTGATTTATAGACCTGTCCACTTTAAAGATTTATACACAGAGTGGGATGATTAAGTAAGAGACAGACCTGATTACATGAAATATGTAATTTCTGTAATGCAATATTGGAAGCAAGCTGCTAAACAGCAGCAGCATAACAATGATTGCCCCAACAGCTTTTATTACAATATTACTGTACAGCTGGTATGCAGTCATGTAAACACAAGCAGCAGGCTTATGACCATTTCTTTTCCTTGACAACTGGTAGATGTTCTTATGATCCCATGAAAAGCATCTTCCCCTCTTGGGGACTGCAATACCATCTCCTGGAAGCAGGCTGCGGGTCTCGAGTTGCCTCCAGGCTTTGTCTATCCCTCCCATTTAAGAGCACCATTTTCCTGCTTTCCTACAAGTGTGTGTTCAAGCACTCCCAAGGCTGCATGCCAGGATTACTGATCTTACATTAAACTGTTTTGTATCAGAAATAGGTAAAGATTTCTGAGGCCTGGCAGAAGCAGTCATGCCTCCCCCTCAGAATCGGAGAAGGTCCAGATGCATCATCACAAAAACAACAGGATCAGCAAATATCCTCTCATTTTTCTACTACATAGCAGAAAGAAAAAGCTCTTCCTTTGCTCTCCATCAAGCTTGAAAAGCAAAAAACTAAATGTATTTCCTTTCATGGGTTTTAAGGCTGTTGTAATTATTTAGCCTTTCTACCACAACATAACTCAAGCCATGGACCTCCATTCAGCAATTCCAGCTGTCTTCCCCTTTAGCTGAGAACTTGGTGAAGCCCTCAATCTCACCACTGTTGCAGTAAAAGGCCTTCATGAATAACACCAGTGATGTCTGAGGATTGCTACAACTTGTTCTGCCTCCTAAGGCACTATCTTTGCATGTAAGAATAAAAGAGCAATAGTACCTGTGGTTATTGTGGCGTTTTTGTGCATATGCATATTTTCTCCATGTGGAGAATTGAAGACTTTGTGGGAAAAATGGATACATTCTGTACAGAGATATTAGGCTATGCCGTTCTATATGAATTAAGACACTTTGTGGAAGAAAGCTTAATAAGTTTGTTTCAAACCAGGGGGTCTTCCATAACATAATTTGAAGAGAGTGAATTGACCCAGAAAATTTTAATGTAAATCCCAATCTGATTTGTATAAAGTAATTTAATTTCCTCCCTAGTAGTTATATGGATTTTATCAATTATACCAATTAAATTGTCAAGCAGATTTATTGACCAGTCATCTACAAGACACTTTCTTTGATGTACTGTTCTGGTGTCATCAACTGGTCATGAACATCTAGCCTTAGTATTTTGGTGTCATTACGTGCAGCTGAATACTCAAAAGAGAAGGTTTTATTAAATGAGTGTTGTGAACCAAATACTGAAATGAGGATGGAAAGCTCTTTGTTTTGAATTGCAGACACAGAATTACAGGTAATAGCAGATGCAATACATTTAGATGCTTAGCCATCCTACATGGGAACCGCACATTTGATTTCTGACCTCTGAGTTGCACCTCAGTTAGAGATCTCCATGCTAATAGCTATTATCTAAATGTAATAATTCTTGCAAAAATGCGCATCCATTAAATTTCAAATATATAAACTGAGGCATAAAATTAAAGGTTGGTTTTGAACTTGACAACTCATGCTTTTCAGTACGTTGCATTTTCTCTATTGCCTGAATTCTAAACAAGGGGCAAATCTTTGTTCCTATCCATCCTGAAAAATATTGTTATTAAAATAAATTTTACTTTGTCAAAACAGATTACTAGAATCAGACATTGCTTCCATTGAGTGAGTCACAGTGCAACTTCTTTGTGACCTTTTCTTAGTTTTCTTTTACAAGTTTGCCAAGTGAGAATACTTCTGGAAAAAGAGTCAAGGAGTTACAGATCTTTGTAGTCATGGTAAAAACAGAGTTTGTAATTGATAATCAAGAGAGGTCGCTGTGGAGCATATTCAAATTCTGAAGACAAAAGTAAATGCAAGTAAGGAACCTGACACCCTCTGGAGTGCTTCGGTGCCTATTTGGTCATAAGGCTTGGCACACAGACTCCCCTCCAATTAGAGGTTCCGAGAATACATATATAGTCTCTAGCATGTTTGGTCTCCTAGAGTATTCTTCAAGAACTAAGGCTTTTTTTAGAAACTAGACACCCAGCATAAGTAAGAGAAGGCAGACTTGCCTACCATCAATAAAATTAAGTCCTGCGGTGCTTGTTGCAGAGAACCACAAATCTGGGGGGTTGATATTATGTCCTATTAAAACTAAACTTAAGATTTTGCTTTTCACTGTTGGCATAGGAAGTCCAAATTTTGGTTCATGTTGCAGCTTGAACTCCAGTCTTAAAACATTTGGAGAAGTTTGCAAAAATCAATAAATAGTGTGAGATGGCAAACAGAGCTGATATGCGAAAGATGAATATTTTTTGGAAAGAAAATAACTTACTGAAGAGCTACTAAGACTACTCCAGAAACACTTGGCTACAATCCTAATCTTATTTTTTTTTTTTGTTGCCTGATTGTGAATGCATACTTTAGCCAACAGCTCTTTATCACTCTAGCGAATGATGTCATGAAAGATATTTCATTATGAATGTAAGAGAAAAACAACAGCTATGTCAGTGCCAAGCTCAGCCTTGAGGAGTAACCTTCAGAGCAGCACTCCAGGGAAGGATCTTCACACACCTTAGGGAGGTACACTAGACGTCCTCGCCATGAAAAAGTGGGACTGGCCTCTTACAGAATGAAGTGTTTGACTGCCAGTCATATGCACTCTTAGACTGTATGATGTCAGGTTTATTCAGCAAAATATGCTTTGTTGCTGGAAAGGTGTTATGAGCTCTTTGGTTTCTTCTGCTTGACACTTCCGACTCTCACTTCCGTATCAGAGCCTGCACAGCCTTGCTGATCCCAGCCACAGTCAGGAAACACCTGGCATTCATATCCTCTAAAAACCACAGACCCTCTTTGCTCAACCTTATCAGTGATCAGCAGACCCTCGTTGCTCAATCCATCACTGCTAAGCTGTAAACGTGACAAAGTTCAAGCTGCTGTATCCCTGCTTAGGCAGAGCACCTTGCTACAGAATCTTAGGGAATATTATTTTCTGCTACAGCAATTGAATAGTTTGGGGTTGATTTCTGGTCTCCAGTGCTTAACCTAGCTGTAATTACCCAGGATTGTGATTTAAGGAGACAGTATCTCATTCCTTATTATTTTAAATAATACATAAAAATATTTAATTTAAAATGTACATACTGGTACCATCTGAGCGACTCTAGGAGCAGGTATGGAACAGAAGAAAGAATCATTATTAAATGAACTCATTCATCAGGCAGGTCCATATCTGACACCAGTGGGGAGGAAAGCAAGGTCAGGAGCAAGGTCCTTGTAAGACCGTACTCTAGAAAAAGACTGATGGATCCCATTTGGTCCTGAACAAAGCAATGGGAAGGGTATGATTTGGCAGCAATTCTCATCTCCCTCTCTGCCAACTCCGTTTGGCCACTAACATTGGTGATGCTGCTTTGTGAGCTGTGCAGCCAGCAGCACCTCGGTGGGTTACCCTGCAGGTGGCTGTACTCCCTGCACCAGCTCACAGACCCCTGAGGAACAGTATCTTTCTTCAATGCCTTCTGTGAAGAGCTGCGCCATTAGTGAATTTAAAAACATCCCTACCAGGTCACCAAATAAAAGCTCTGTGTTCGAAATTATGTCAGGTTTTCACTAACATTTCCTTTCTTTAAAGTATTTAAAGAAGGCAAAGGATTTTTAGAGTGCTTGAGAAAGTGGTGGTTCTAATTTGATTATGGGATTTAAAGTTGATTTTATACTTATGGTAAGTATTAATTCTATTTACTCTATTAGGTATATTTATTCTATTCTATTTATTCTGTGCATTCAGTATACACCAAGACAGAAGAGAATGGTTCAACCAACATGGAATTTGCACATAAATGCAGGTAGCAGTCTCCACACTAGCAGAATTCATCACTAGCAGAACTCATCACTAGCAGAACCTGTGTTCTTTGCTGGTTCTTCAAATATCATTGTTATTGCTACTGTAATCATACCTGTTAGCATTTTAGTAACAGCAACCATATTAAGGGATTTAAAATAAATATAAGATTCAGGACACCAGCAGATAAAAGGGATTTCAGCTTTTTATCTAGGCGTGTGTAGGCGGTGCCTTCCAACAAGCTCCTCACCCGCAGAATTGTTGCAGAAGGTGTTTTACAAAAGATTTTCAATCTGGCAATAATGAATCGTTTTGTGTAAGTCATCCCAGCTGTAAAGGATGCCATGGGAGAACACAAGCAGGTGCCTGAAAGAGACCTATACTGATGCTGAAAATGTCATTAAAAAACCCAAAAATCCACACACACAAAAAAGCAGGGTGGGAGGGTGTTGGCTCTCCCCGCTCCCGGGGGGATGGGCCTTGGGAGTGAAAGCATGGTTACCTGGGGTTTTCCTCCCCCTGCTCCCTGGTCACCTGTTCTCAAGTTCTGTACACTATTGGCTATTCATGTTCCCCGGCCCGGGAAATTCTGTGGTTTTCCCATGGGCCATCAGTCTGGTCCAGGCTGCCAGCCATGGCGGCTGGAAGAGAAATAAAGATCAATAAACATCCATGAAAATATCGTCTCCTTGATTCTTCCACGGGCCAAGGCTGCCTTCAGGAAAGGTTGCGGAGACCCCACCACAACAGGAGGGGAAAAAAAACCAACAGAAAAAAAAGATACTACTCAAATGGTGCCCAGGTAAACACAGTGTTAGCAATGCCTCTGTTTGCAATCAGCTTCCAAGAGAAAAGGCATTATGAGACACGTCCAGCTTCAACATGCATTTGGTCTAATCAAGCTGGAGATGCCACCGTTACAAAGGTGGAAGCTGTTGTAGTAACACAGATAATATGACACTTTCTACCTTTTTCACCCTTTCTCTGAAAGCATCTCCAAGCCAAACAGGCTGTATACAGTTGACACAAAGCAATCCAGTAGGAGAGAATCATAGAATCATACATATTTAAGATAACAGAAAGGAAAAGACAGCAGAAAGAGATTTAGGAATCTTTAAATGTTTTGAAGATACAGTTACAAAATATGTAAGCACCAATAGGCACTGAAGTGAGTTTCAAAAATTTCTCAGGCTATTATCAATAGCATAAAGGCAGCTTGACTAAGAAAACTCAGAGCTGAAATATTTTCTTCCAGGCACAACAAAATATTTTCTGACAGGTGTGGATCCCTCCATCTTCCTAAATCCTAAGAATCAATCTTTTGACCTGTTGTAGGCCTCAGCTAAAGAGAAACTCCCATGTTCCAGTTGAAATATCCAGTCTGAGGTAAACTCCTAAAATTGCTAAGTCTTTTAGGACTGAAGTAAATCGCAGAGGTACTTCTCTGAACTCTTTATGTTCCAGCAAATCCTCATGAGTCAAAACATGCTCAGCATTTAGCCATGAACTCCATTGCTGGCTGGATGCTATCTTTCCAAATGCTGTGGCTGCAAAGTACAATGCAATCTCCCCTTTCACCTTGCACTATCTTTCCTTTCTATCCTAAGTTACCACAGTCTCAGTGACAAATTGCTCCTTGCATACAACTGCATCAATAAGGAAAAAGAAACCAAATATAAAAACATCTTGAAAGCACCAAGTGTTCTGTCTCTACTGTTTTTCTCTGGTTTGGTAGTTAATGGCCAAAAGTAGAACAGTGCTTCAGGCTGTGAAGAGTATTAAGGCATTGCCTGCCTCTAAAAAAGTTAGGACCTCTTATCACACCATATATCCTTGGATTCCACAGATGCCACTGCTATGGAAGTGACAGCTTCAGATGAAAATGAAATGGAAGTGTAGTTCTTTCTACTGACAAGTGCTAACCAAGTTTAGTATGCGATGACTTTTGTCCTCTTCCCAAACAAAGCCAACACATTCCTGCCACATACATCAAATTATCTTATTTACTGCATTTCAGTATATTTCCTTCTGTTTGAGATTGCTTAATGGATTTCTTTCTTGGATAGTTTTTTTATTCCATCTTCTTTTCCTTAGCTTTCAGCTAGTGTCCCTACTGGGTTTTTTGTTGTTGTCTTTTGACTTTCAGTTCTTTTTTTTATATGGAAGGATCAATCACTTCTCACTTATCACTCTCTCCAGGAAGAAGTCAAGTGTTCCTCAGGTTACAACCAGCCTTGTACTCCAAATGTGTTTCTGTACATGTGTGCTGTCTTCTCCTCTGGCACATGCCGTTGTGACCGTGTTGGTAGGAGGAATTCCTGCTGAGCTGTGGCCTCAGCTGGTCCCCAACTACTGTCTGAAGAAGGAATAAAGCATGAAGGCACAGATTCAAAAAAATACCCATCTATACAGGGCTGCCACCAACTGTTCGTGTATTGAGATCAATTGATGTAACAAAAAAATGCCATAGAGAAACAAAGAGTGAATTTCCCAGAGCTCAGGCTGCTGGGACAGGACAAATGGCCTCCCTTTTGGAGGACGGAGAGGGAGCTGGATCACATCCAGGCACACCTGAAAAACGGCAATGTTGGACATTGGATGTCTGCTATGATTTGAACTGTATGTCCGCGAGGGAAAATAATACCTCCCATGGTTTTAAAAGGAATTGAAATTTATTTTATATTCTCCAGATGGTATAGAGATAAAACACTAAGTAGGTGGATGGTATGGGTCAAAAGAGAAAACTGGGAGCCACTCCTTCCTGTGGGAGACTGCAGTGCATAGGCAGAGTGCCAGCACTCGGGGGGCAGCTTGGATAAGTGTTTGGAGAAGGAGAGTTGGCAGCTTGAATCTAGGGGATGGGTTGTGAAAAGAAAGTGAATTTCAGCTTCACACCACTTCTTGCCACACACTTAAATAGCTAAATCTGTGAATGAGTGGCTCAGTGTCCAGGGGACAAAACTTTTTACTTTTTACTCTTTCAGTATCTAGAATATAAAGTCTTTCTCTGTTGAGGCATAACTGACCTCCCACCCCTGAGGACAAATAGATAGATAGATAGATAGATAGATAGATAGATAGATAGATAGATAGATAGACCGACAGATAGATTTAGATCTGTATCTGCTTAGATCCCTTGCAAGTAGGTATAATGAGAGACAAGACATGAAATCATGTGTGTGTTACAGACCTGCTTAGGAGAACTTCACAAGCCACTCTCCCGTGATCTGTGTCCAGCTCTATAAGCCATGGCCTCATCAGCACTAATGCAGCTATTTCAGAGCCCTTCCAAAGGATTTGAAGTAAGAGCTTAGCAGGATACATGATCCAGCCTGGTATTTATACAGTGATTTCACAGGCATTGTATCTGTGCATCTGACATAAAGGAGAGCTGGTTTGAGTGTGTGAAAGTGATAAAAATGTGATGTGTAGAAAATGGGTTCCAGATACCTGCTCAGCTTGTGCCTTTTGACTCAGAAAAGGACAGACCTGGCCACTGCAGATTAATCGGCTTCTTTTTCCTTACTGCCCATACAAACACCTGTAATGAATTATTTTTTTTTTGCAAAGCACAGAGCAAAAATTTGACCAAAATTAACAAAGCAGATTTTTTAATATTTGTTTTATAGCTAACACTGTTAGGACTGATAAACGAAAGCACTTAATAGTGGTAGGTGTGTCAGAGAGTGGTTATACCCAGTACCAGTTGTACAATCTCCTGTGACACAAAAAGTATGAAAGTGAAACTAGAACAGGGGCGTCTGTTCGGGAAGTAACAAAAGTGTTATTATCTGGTCACAGTTAGGGTGACAAACTAATGTCATGGTGAGAAATCGGTCAGATTTATAATAATAAAATAGGAAAATTATTACAGTCTAAAGCTAGGCAACAAATTCTTGACATTTGAATGTTTGTGACTGACAGTACCTGCCTGCTCTAAGGGTCCAAACTTAAAAATTGCATTAGCTGCTGCAAGGATTTCTACTCCATCACTTGGCTTCTGCTGTAAATGCTCTGATGGTAAAGAGCCTGTCCCTTCTTTTCAACACTGGCAGCATAAAGGTGTGATGGGGAGCAATGCACCAGTCTAGCACAGCAGAATCAACACTAAGTAGTAGAGCAACATACTTATTAAAGCTGATGTTAATGCTTCTCTGAGAGAAGATTATCTAAATAGGTTACCTTGATTAAAAGCATGTTTCACAAGAAGTAGATTTATAAATTGAAAGAATCCAGAATTATGAATGAAATCTCAAACACGAGCAACCTTGGTGATGTGCTATTAAACAGAATAAATTGTTTTCAGAATTTAGCATAAAGGGAAAAAAAACCCAGTTATTTAGTAGAGTCACTGAATGTAAGGCTGAGTACTTGAAACTACTGAAAGATTTCTCTGGAATTAATGACTACAGATGCACTTAGGAGGCTGTAAACAGCTGGGATGTAATCACCTGCAGCTCCATACATGGACACATATGCACTCTTTGTTCTCTAGGAATTCATACCAGGAGTCTGGTAAAACCATTGTGGCACTTACCTGGGCTATGTGTCCAGGTTTCCCCCATGCAGACACAAGTGTAGGGGACCACATCCCATAGGGATCGATTCTCATTTCCATTTGAGTAAGTCAGGAGAAACACTGAGAAATTACTACATTGCAAAGTGAGGCAGAGAAGGAGATGGCAGCTTTCATTTTTACATGCCCAGGCAGCCAGGAGGGCCA
>VYZQ01054856.1:0-17625 GCA_013400655.1 Mystacornis crossleyi | reverse complement strand
CCTTAACTAATTCACTAATCATATAGTGATAAATGAGATTTTAAAATTAATCACTGACATTTTTAAAGATTTATACACAACTGTAAAAACAGGTTCCCAGCTAGTAAATATAATGTTGTGTGAAGGAAAAGAAAAACCAACCCACCATAAATTAAAGCTGTCCTGTATTAATGGGAAGCAGTAAAAGTGAAGACATGGTGAGATGTTACCTGATGAATAGGGGTAGCATCTTATCACAGTTAGTGCCTTCCTGCTACAGATCCCCTTGACAGCAGGAAAACAGCATTTGTGGAAGCCTTGTCATGTGCAGAATTTAATTTAGCTTGTAATACATAATTGCTGGGAGGTTGTGGGGCAGGCAGTGGCCAAGGGCTGCCTTACTGAGCAGATTTGGAGTTCACAGTATTTGCAATGGGACATTTACTCCCTGGAAAACAGCGAGATAGATTTCTACCACTTGTTCAGTAAGACAAATTCAATTATTTCAGCTAATTTAAAAGTAATCAATAAAAAAGTTTGAAGATTGACTACCAAGCTTGCTACTTATAATTAATATTTATATAGATGACAGTTATTTGAACGTAACATTAAGCCTATTAAACCAAACCCAGAACTGCCACTGAACATTGCCAGCATTTTGGATAATCTTTCTCCCTTTGATGAGGGAACTGCCATTTGAGCCTGTCTTTTGGATGTTGCTGTTGTTCATTAAATAGGGCAAAGTCATTTAAACCCAATATTACCAAACACTGTACAGGCATAGAGGGAGAGAGAATCCTGCATCCACTGCAGCAGCTATGAACAACCTTTGCAAATCAGACATAATCAGTGTTTTACTAGGATCTATGCAAGTCTGTAGATTTTGGAGATAATTTATTTCTTTTATCTACAGTGTACAGACTAGCAAAATAACGGTTACTAGAAGGAACTTGCATTTTGAATTTTATGATCATTGCTACAGAAAGTGAGATACGTATAACATCCACCACAGCTCCTGTTTTAAATCACAGAATCACAACTACCACATTAGAAACTCACATTTGGCATCCTATCCTGATCCATACGACTTGCACTATGTCCCGTAACAACTGAGAGCAGTTTGGTACACAGTGGGTGGCGTACATCAGTGAAATAAAAAATGGGCTTAACACACCTGCTTTTGGCTCTCTGGGTCATGAAAAAATGTTTGACAGAAATAGGTGACAATGACAACCTTTAGAGCTGTTTTTTTTTCTGGTTACAGTAGAAGTGAATGCCACAAGATCTAAGGGGAAGAGCACACAAGCACAGTCTTAACTTTAAAACTGAACTAAAGCTGTTTACTTGAAACCTAAAGAATGTGCTGTTTAGCCTGATGTTACGAGACATTATGCCATTTTGGAATGGAACTGCATCAAAGGAAAAAAGCTCCCTCCTGCCTATGTTTCCTGAACAAAGTCCTTCGAGACAGAATTCTTAAGGAACTTTGCGTCATGCCTGTGCTTAACTGGATTTCCAAGATGTGCATAAATGTGGTGAGAATTACATCATGAACAGGTACTAGGGATAAGATATAGTTGATGCTACCTATGTATCTTGGCAAAATTATGTGATCTTAAACTTTGATGCTTTGATGCAGAGCATTTCTCTTGCAGCAGGTTCCAGGTGATGAGCTAACAATATCAAAACTATTTATAATTGCAAAAGGGCTTTATTTTTTTCATTTGCAGCTGCTCTGAATGCACTTTAACACCAGACTTTTTATGAGCTTTCTTATTGCTCATGTGCATACTTACTGGCATTTCCCATAAGCACAGACTCCTAATGTGAGATCAGCTAGTAAAAAAATTATTAAAATACTAGGAAATTTCAAAATTGCTTGCACTTTTGCTCAGATATAAGAGCTACATACTCTAAGTTACATTTTCTAAGAGTTCTGTGTAAGAAACACAATATGGTTTTGATTTCTTTTTTATTAAGTGAAATGAACAGGCTAATTAAAGAAATTCCAGGAAGTTTCTGCTTTCTGTCTCCTAGGGACAAGCCTCAAGTGTCAAAGGAGATAATACTGATGGCTATAAAACACCCAAGTGTGTTTATGCTGGCTGTAAAATGCAGCTTATACCTTCTATTTAACTTTCACAATCTTTTGTTTTATACTATGCTTAGAAATTCATATTAAGCATTAGCTGAAGTAATGCTTGTATGTATTTGGAAAAAAACCTGGTAATTGCAAGTTAATAAACAGAAGGCAAGCCACTGGCAAAGCAGTCTCAGGAATAAACTGTTATGACTATAATTTCATCCATAAACACTAAAAACTAAGAACAAGCTAGCCATCAAAAAATACAAAAATCTGCAAGATACTTCTAGTCCCATCTTTCAAAATGTCCTCAACCCTGAGTGATGATCTCCTACTTGAAGCCATAAGCTGTGCCACAGAACTGGCAGTGGCTCTGCATGCCATCAGTTGAGGCTTCTAGAACTACCGGAACCACTTCTAGATCCCCTGGATGGATTTGAGGAATTTTTAAAGAAATTGAACCTTCTCGTAACAATTCAGCAATTCTGAAGTGCTGTATAGAACCGACACACTCTTGGTGCAATTACTGGATATTCTGATATCAGTCCCTCAAAGTAATTTCTACGTTCTTAGAGAAGCCAATGTATGTGTTACTGAAGCCAGTCAAAAATAATGTTTTTAATCAGGGTATTAGCTATCCTGTGCAACTTGCTTCTCAGACAGAGTTGCACCTTCTAGAATATTTAGGGTTCTGGGAGATAATGTCCATGATTTAGATCACATGAAACATTTAAGGGTATTTTAAGGCTCAGTAACGCACTTTACATGAACAAGGATGTGTGGGCCCTGGTAAGGCAAACTGCATCATATTTGATTTTTATGTAACAATTTAGAAAAATAAGTAAGAAGTGAAGTTTAGAAACATTACGATAATTTCCTGTTCTATTCTATTCTATGTGCAATCAAGTTATCAAGGGCCTTTGTAGAATGAAATTTAATGACTTGAAGATGCTTCTAAGTCCAAGCCTCAAAGTGTTGAGATAGCAGAAGCACAGGATAACTAATCTGAAGTTCGAAAAATCTCTGCTACTTCCACCAGGAAGACTTTGAAGGAGAATACAAAACCTTCCATACCGAGCAGGCAAGCACATGCACTACTGGTACCTTTCTGCTTTATTGCACAGCTGCCTCTGTGAGCAGGCAGGTAATGGCAGCAGGGCACAAAATGCAAGGGACAATAAGGTTGGAAATATCTTTCAAGAACATCATTAGCTCTTCAGGAGGATCGCAGAGAGATGACATTAACCAAAGCAACTTCAAAGAGCTGAAGGAGATTAAAGTTTTCCCTCTTAATGATTCTAAGGTGTTATTGAAAGGATCAATAGCTCTTCCTGTTAAACAAGCTGCTCAAATCAAGTATTCCTGGAGAGGAGATAAACCAGTCCTGGAAGTAATAGTGGGATTTAATAAGGATTTGAGATTTTTCACTATTCATTAATTTATCTGCCAGTATTACAATACTTTTAGTGAACTGCAAGTTTACAACAGTAAGATTCCTTATGAAAGGAGAAAATTACCTGATTCCTTCTAAGCCCTTTTAACTGTGCTAAAATACATTATTTACTATGTGGCCCACACAGAGAGAAATTTCTCTTTTCTGTACCTGATGTCACTGCTTTTTTTCTGGGGGAGGAGGAAAGAAGGAAGGGAAGACAAAAACATTATTTCCCATTTCTTTAATAGTAAAACAATTACATCCCGCAGTGGTGCACATTTTGCTTATTGTTAACCAAGACACGTGGAGAACCCCTTAGCAAATCACAACTAAATTAGA
The DNA here is from genome assembly GCA_013400655.1 of Mystacornis crossleyi. Lineage (NCBI taxonomy): Eukaryota > Metazoa > Chordata > Aves > Passeriformes > Timaliidae > Mystacornis > Mystacornis crossleyi. Next base: position 13,789 of record VYZQ01054856.1, on the reverse strand, counting down.
CTATTACTAAGACTTGGCAACTTTTCAGCTGTGCAAGCGGAAGTTTTATTTTAAACAAAATAAGAGATAACTGATGTTGAAACATGACTTGCATATCACCACACCAAGCTCAGATCTGGAATTCAACCTCCTGTATTCAATTGTAAAGGCATGCAATCCTCAATCAAGCAGATATATAGGAAACTAATTCCTGGTTTAGTCTTTCCAACACTCAGTTTCTAGTGGTTTTCTACACAGAGATATTATACCAATGCTTTCAATGCAAACGCTATGACTTCAGAATTCAGAGTTTAGCTGCACCAACGAGTCACTGATAACTTTCCAAAGAAAGTTGGTTTTGTTTGTTTTTTTTTCTTAAAGGCCAATAAGTCAAGAAAATACATTTTGAAAAAACAAAACCAAGCAAAGCTCTTTGGCAAACCCTCTGCAATACTGCAGGAGCAGAGGGACTCAGGCCCTCACCATTTCTGCGGGCATTGCAGCAACATTTCAGCTGCCACTTTGCTGCTTGTTGTCAGAAGACAGCTTCTTTGGTCCCCCACGGGAAAACTGCTCTCCTTTCTGCTCCCACATGGATGCGTTTTCATGACAAATGTGTCTTAAACTGTTTTAGGGGAACAAGGGCCAAAAAAATCCAATTAGTTTATTGTCTGAGTGTTCAAATCAAAAGCAGTAATCCAGATTATAATGTTATTTAGCATTAAAATAATTTCCTCCTTACAGCATATAACCATTAGCCATATAAAGACAAAAACTCCCGTAAAAACACTGAAAGTAACATTGTCTGCATTCTGCCCAGTTCTTTGAAGGAATGAAAAACATTGTGTTGGCACTATATTATTTTTCACTTGTTTTTGTATGGAGCTAAACAGCTTCAAAAACAGATGCAAAGTTCAGGTGGATCATTACTGATCAGTTGTTTTCCTTATTCTTTCTGCTTTGTTTCAAGGTTCCATCACAGGGCCACTTGCTCTTCAAGATTTCTTTACTGTGTGCACAGAATGTCTTCCTTGTGATTGTGGAGAATCGTAACCTCCTTAAAGCATCCTGCTGCTCTGAAAACTTGAGAGTGAAGGGCAGATGCAGCTGCAACAGCTGCAAGACTGCAGTTGTTACTCAGAGAAAGCCACTATTCTAGCTTTAAGAAATTGTCCCAGATCTAGGGATTTCCTCATCTATTTTTGGCAAGCACGAGCGTGACAGATTTCTTGGTGCTTTTCAGACTGCATTTGCCAGTGCTCCCCAAACTCTAGTTCTGCCTACCTAAATGTGCTTCCATGGCACTTTACTCCCACCTAAACCAGCGCTGCTCTAGTCCTGTTCCTGCTCCCTCCTCTTTCTCTGCAGCTGCACTGGCTGTTGGCCAATGCCAGCGTCAAGGAAAATAACCAGCACACTCTAGAGGGACAGACAAGTGCACGAGTGCTGCATCACAGCAATGGCAGTGACTGCAGAGCAGCCCAAACTCCCAGATGACCCTCTAAAAGACCTGTGCTGGGAGTGCCCTTGTTAATCAGACTCTTTGGTCTGCTGCCATTTACTTCAAAGAGCATTTAAAACGAGAGTCAAGGTTAAGGATTTCTTTATCTGGCCACAAACTCCTTCCCAGCCCACCAAACCGATGTCAAGCTGTCTTCAGACTTGTACAGTGACCTCAGTGGGACAGATGAGATTCCTGCAGCAGCCTGCAGAACACATCCCAGACACCCTCAGTCTGATTATAGCCCTGGCAACTGCTGCTGCCAGCATCTTGCAATGGAATAGGGCAACGCGGAGCAGCAGAGGGAGGAATTCAAACTGCATGGAAAAAGCAGACCCATAAAAAACACCACAACCTCTATCACACTGAAGTGCTACAGCAAACCCACGGAAAGATGAAATGCTGCAGAGCTCTCCTCAGTCGGCTCCACGTGTAAACCCAGATTATCTCCATCAGTGGGCTCATATCACATGCAGGCTCCTATGCCCTGTATACATTGATGAATATATTTAAATAGAACCATAACGTTTTATTTTTATTATTTTTTCTTGCTGTACAAATAAAGTCTGTTATTCAACTCTAAAAGCCAGTTTATGGCAGTTACTTTTTCAGGAGTCTGTTCTAGAAGCCAAATTTTAGTGTTGTTAATATTTTGTAGAGTTTTATGTTCTACTCTGAGGAGTCAAGTAGGCAAACTATGCCATGGAGAAGCTTACACCATTCGCTGGTAGTTCAGTGGAAGAGCAGAAGGGATGGCTTCCCCTCAGCTCCTTGGAGAATGACGACCCCGAGGGAAAAACCTCCAACCAGGAGAGACAGAGGAGCAGTCAGGGAAGCAGAGGTGGCTTTCAGCTCTTTTCATACAGCGATGGCCAGACTGTATTTTAGTACCAAATAACAGTAAGGTGTGGCCTACCAACTAGGTATGAAATTTGATCCAACCTTGGCAGGGGAAACCTCCCTGCCCTGCCTGAGGCCAGCTGCAGAGGCAGAAAGAGAGCTCCCAAGCAGCTGGGAAGCCTGGCACCCTGCCACTGCTGGGCGTGGAGGCTTGGGGGGACTGAACCTTCCCTCAAACTCTTTATCTTCTTCTCTCAAGACCTTAATGTGCTGTAAACCGTAGAATACCAGCAACAAAATATGAAAACTTGATGTCAATATACAAAAAGTATTTACTCAAAATATCCAGTACTTACCACTAGATGGCATTTTGTTCCTGAGAAATTACGAACTCACAGGTTCGGGATTATTTGTTACACACAGCAGGAAACAGTACAAAATGGAATTACTTACCTCATTTGGTTAATAACTTATTATCCATTGTCTTGTATAAGCAAACCATGACTAACAGAAGACATTTCATTTGCAGATTGATAAATCCCTTTTATTTAACTATAGCTTCTGACTCTTCAACCCTCCGCTCAGTAGGGTAGGGGTTTGAGCTGTTGTCAGCATTTACCAAAAATCTCTTCCACACTTTAAATGAAGTACAAATGTAGGCCAGGTCACAGACTTTGAGCATGCCATGAAAATCTGCCAGAAATGCCTTGCTCCAGTAACTGTATACAGTATTTCCTGTGTTATTTTTGGATAAACCCTTAACACAGATTGCAGTATAAAACAGAGTTTCCATTCAGGAAGAGAGCTGTTACAATTTCCTTATTATGAAGTAATAATTGAATAATATTCACTTATTAATATTATATTTTTCTGTGGCTCACTTCAGTTTCAGTTTGTACAAGCTGTGGTGATTTCCACACTTAATCTTTGCAGGGTACAATGTATCATACCCAGAGGTGCAATGAAGCTCTACTGGGCACAACCTTGGGCTGACAGGTAGGTGGCATTTTTTAACACATTGTTTGGCATCTGTAAGCCCCTTGATGTCAGATTAAACCAAGCAGGAGTATTTCCCTTACTCTGCAGCAAAACAGGAAACTGTACGTGATGATGCACAGCAAGTCTGTGCACTGCTCAAATTTTCTTTGACTAAATTATGCTTACTGACAGAAGCATTGACCGTCATTAGGAGTGGCTAAATCAGATCCTGCTCTCATACCTGCTTGGAAAAGACTCATTATAGAAGGAACCTTACTTCACCAGGATAAAATTAATCCTCACCTCTTCATAAAATAGGCACAAGCTTCTTTGAAGTTGTTGATGTAGAAAAGCTGCCTCAAGTCAAATATTTTAAGAAACAGTGTGCTGCAACACTTTAAATGGCTTTATATAGTTTTAGAAAGTATATACCTGCCCTTTCTTTTAGTTTAAATTTAGCTTAATACTATTCTCCAGCAACACAAACTGGACTAGAATAAATCAGTAGACATGTCAAACTGGAAGTTTTCAATCTGTGAAAGTTTGTAACAATGTAACTCTGACAAAGCAGTGACATTTTCTTCAAGAGACAAGACTTGTGGGACTTAGGCAACCTCAGGAACATGCCCAAGTGCCTGGCACATTATAAAGTGCAGTTCCATGAAGGTGGGCTGCGTGCCCTTACCCAATATGTGAAAACAACAACAAAACCTAAACTAGACATGAAATTACAAGAGCGCTTAAAGATCATGAGTTTCTTTCTTGAAACAAAAGGACTCTGCTAGATCTTTATAACAAGGAAAAAATACAGAATTTATATAACAAACTGGTACTTACAATGTAAGGGAAGCATCCAAGTCAGTAAAATGTGTTTCCATCCCAAGAAGCCAACGCTGTACCATACGTGACAAATACAACCCTGCTGTCCACTCAGAAACAGCGTTCCAGTTGTGGTAACTGGGAACAGAACTCAAGGCTCTATGGCCAGCAACCTTCCTACACAGCATTCAAGAGAGTGCTGCATAATTTAGAGAAGAAAAAAGAGTAAAGTCCTATTAGAATCAGGACTCTCAAAGGTTTGGGTAAAAGGTACAGGATAAAGAAATATTTCATATATTCATACATATGTTCAAGTCATAAATTGAAAACTTAATAGCTTAAGAGTCATTAAATAGTCAACAAAATGAGCAAGTGCTCAAAATGTTGTCATCCAGTGAAATATACAGCATCTCCTCAGTATTTACAAGGATTATGTATCTTTTTCAGCAAAAATCATTAGCCCTCTACAGCAATTCTGCTGAAAGAAAGGACAGAAAGCAAGAAAACTGCAGTATTAGCCTTTTGCTTGTTTTCAAATCATAGCCAGGCTGACTATAAAGTCTCTTAGCATTTTACAAGCAGCCAGAATGACTGTACTATACATTATATCACCTTTAAGAGTATCTTTCTCAACACAGCACTATGAATATCAGGATGTTTATACTACTTACCTCAAGTGAGATCGAAACGTTTCCAACATCTCTGCAAACATCTGGAAGAAACAGATCTTCACAGAACACATCTTTGTGTCAGAGGAAAGGGCTGCTATAGCTGAGCAGTGAAATGCAGCACCTTCTTGGTGCAGACGTTCTCCCCCTTGGTTTCATTTTCTCAATTTATTTAGGGCAGGTTATTTTGTTTGCTGCTAAGGCAGAGGCCTTGTTCTCTCCTTGCTCATCTCCTTTTTCTTTTGATTAGAATCCCAGATGTAGGACAGATATATTTTCCCATTTTCTTTTTAAACATAAGCAAATTAGTAGGCTTTTTGAAATCATTTCAGTTAATAAAATGCAGCAGCCCAATCGTTTCTCAAAGGCAGTATTTTTGCTTCCCATAATGGTCAAGAAAAGGTGATTCAGCTAAAGGGAGGGAAATACTGTTCACTGACTGTGCCAGTATTAGCTTGCAGCAAAACAAGAGCAGGAACATTTTTGGCAGTAGGAAAAAACCAGACCTTAACTTCAGTGTTTCAGGTAGCTAAACACAGCCATCAGACGGGCTTTCAGCACATTCCCTCCACCTGGGCACAGATGGTGTTAAATGGACTTGTAATAGCTCATGTTTGTGCTTTGATGTATTGAGATAGCCACAGGCAAGGTAAGGTGAGGAAAACCTGGCTACCTGCAATCCTTTGGTATTGAAACCAAAGGGAAGTGCCTAGAAGCATGACTCCTTTTCTTTGCTTCAAGCTGTTATGCACCCTCTGTGCTTGTTATCATTTCTAGTCAATCTATGCAGCTTAAGCTGTCTCTTTACCTGTGGACTAAAATTAGTAATTGTCCTTGCATAATGATTTCACAATGCTCTTCTGATTATCGATTCATCCCCAATTAAATTAAGTTACAGGTAGTTTACCTAAAAACTTAAGAACCTCCTCTCCTGTCCCTCCTCTTCCCCTAAAAATGAATAGGATAAAGTGCTTATAACACATCATGATACAAATGGTAATAGAAGAGGGATAAAGACTTTGAGCAACGTTTAAAATACAGTAATTACAGAAACTGGATCAAGTTTGTGTGTCTTCTTGTTCTACTGACAGCCACGTGATTAGATGATAACTAACCCCACACCTAGGAAGTCAAAAACTCTTTTTTGGAGAGGGTCTACACTGGAGAGGGTTGCAGACTTACGAAGCCCTCAGCGTACAACCTGATCTCATTAGTTGTGCACAGCATCTGTAATGAAATCTTTTGTAACACTCAGAAGTCCGTCCATATCTAAATATATATTTTATAACGTACCTTGGTTTAGGAAGATATAAATAGCAAGGTAACACAAGCTTCTCATACCTATTTTAGCTGAAGACAAGGTACAGAGTGTGCAGAAACTCCTTTTCTGACTTCTAACTTCTAGAAATGGAAGTTTGCTATAGAGGGTTAACACAACCAAGGAGGAAGCAATAGGAAAAAAGAAAGAATTCCACACTGAATATGTAAGCACTTTCTGGGGCTCATCACACAAAGAAAAGTATTTTGAAGAGGAAGAAAGTAAAGAAAAAGAAAGGTCATGAGGTCATGATCCTGCATTCCATATTGGGGGAAAAAAAAAGAAAAGAAAGGAAAAAGTCACACTGAAACCTCAAATGGAGAGTTACCACTGAGGAATATGAAACTCCAAAAATTTCATGATAGAATCGTCCAAACCAACCCTATACAGCATTATACACCACAGGTCAAATAAATCATACCTGTGTTACTTTTGATATGATGGTTAAAAACAAATGAAAAGACTACTGCAAGCCAATCTTACACTCACTGTTCTGCAGTATAAATGAGCAGAGTTCCAATTATGTCCCTACTGAGGGAAGCAACAGGCAGCATATAAATGCAAACAGCCTTCATTAGACACATTGTCATGAGTATATTAATCATGTCAAGAAGCATTGCTCGAGCTTCCTTCAGTGCAATTTAACATACCTTACTTTATTAGGATGCACTTAATTTCACTATGCTTTCTCCTCATTATCATTTATGATGACCAATTAAAATGATTGTGTCTGTCTCTAAGCAAATTACTCCTGTAATTCAGGTAGCTGAAACCACCCCTCATCCCACACTTCTGTCATCTCCTTCTCTCAGTGAAATATCTTTCTTTGCCCAGCCTCTCTTACCATTGTAAACAGAAAAAAAGCTTGCTTAGATTGAATAGTTAATATATAAACATGAGAGAGCTGTCCACACAGACCTGAGCAAGGGGGTTGGTTCTCCACCCTTCCTATCCCTTGCCTTGAGTACCCCTGTTATACAGCCTTGTTTTTGTTCCCTTGAGTCACAAGCGTAGCTCATATAATCAGAAAGAGAACGTAATGAAGCAAGGGGGGCCTCAGGCATTATTGTCATATATCGTCTGAAAGTTGGGTGCAGCTTCGCTCAGTGTGGTCCCTACACGGAACAAATGCAAACACACAGCAACTTCACCCTTTTGCTTCCTCCCAAGCCTCCATACTGGGGTTCTGTCACAAGCTTTTCAAATGAAAACAGAACGTGCCATTCCACGCACGTTTCCAGCACACATAAATAAGCCCAAACCATTTTTACTATTCTAAACATCAGGCACGAGAGCATGATTTTTTCTGAACTTAGGACAACACAACTGCGAGCCATTCATTTGTCTATAGCTGTTATTTCTGGCTTCATGTGTATTGAAGTAAGATTAAAATAACCGGAACTAGGTGGAAATTCTGATTACACACAGCGCTTTTGCTGTGGAACTCAGGGCAACCGGAAATGGCTGAGCACCATCTGGGATCACCAAGCTATGTTTATGAACTCATTTATCTGTGGGTTACCTCGGGCTCCTGAAACTAATGATACAAGGCTTGTTCCTCAGAAGCTGCTGGAACTCTGCTGCAGAGAAATGGTATTTGCCTTACTTTCTAAAGAAACATAGGTGTTCTGGTTCACATAACATTACTCTGACATTACAGTAATGACTTCCAGAAAAACGCTGATAACTGCAAGGATGAAGAAATAAGTCTGAAGACAGTGCTGCCTTTTAGAACAATTATAATTTCATTAAAATAGGAACATAACTTAAAGATAGATTTTATTCTCTTTGATGATTTACTCATGCAAACTGCACATAAAAGAAAACAGTACAGTTTGTGAAACATGTCAAATGTAAAGACCCAGAATGCTAAGTACAGAAGTAGTGTGACAACGTCTCAAAAATGGAATCCATGGTAGTACGGCTAATACCTTTTCCTATTTGCTGAACACAGATTTTAATGGTTCTTTTGCCAGCCCCACTGTTAAATTCATTAACTGTTTACACATCTCCTATACACTGATGAAGACGTATTTTACAAGCGCAACAGCTTTGTTATAAAAAAACTCCACTTACATGATTTAAAAGCCTTTGTGTTTAGGAGAGCAAATTATAGTATAATCAATGAGGCCTCATCTAGTCCACCAAAACTACAATGAAAAGTGACTGTAGAGCTTTCTTGCAGAATTCCCGTTTTGTGCCTTTGCAATTCATTTCTTTCTCGCAAGAGGTCCATTGTATTTAACCATCCTGGAAACGTTCAATAACAATGTTACAGTTTTTTATCTTGAAATTGGGAAAGTAAGACTTTTAAACACATGAGGTTATCAACACAACTTTCTTAGTTTTAAAATACAAAATATTTTCCCTAATATTTTCATGCGTAAAGCCCTGCAGTGATACATATATGACTTAGATACTTCTTTGTCCAGTTTTCATTATAGTATGGTTGTATATATATTGCAGAAATTATATTTTCCTGTGGATCAATTACATTTTTAGATTTAAAACTGAACCAAATAGAAATTTGATGGCACTGACACTTAAAAACGCATGGCATAGTGTGGAGAAGGAAGAGCAAATGAACTACACAACCCATTATAAATGCATTAAATCTTTGTTATATACATAATGGAATCCTGCTTTACTGCCAGTTGCTACTATGCATCTGTTTTTCCTATTATACAAAGTTTTCCGACCTGAAAGCACACATCTACTTTTTTTAAAACAACTTAATCTATTGTAAAATATTGTACTGTATTTTGAACATGAGTACAGAATCAAAATAGATAATGGCACATTTAAAAAACTCAGTATCCTACAGATGATTGGATAATGAGAAAAAGTGTACCTACAATCATCTCATCAGAAACAAACTACATCATGGAATGTTAGTTATCCAAGTTCGCACAGTAAATAACATTTTAAAACTGCAATCACCTATCAGCCAGCATCACATTGAAGGCATCTTTAAACATTCAAGCAAAAGACTGCTGGCATTAACTACTGAACCATTCTCACACACACACCACACACACCACATTATAATTACATTGTTTCCAAGATACGGTAGATACTGATTTTTTTTTTTTTCCACAAGAAAGGTATCAAAATTTTTGCTACTAAAAGATGACAGTGCTTACACAAGAATTAAGTACAAGTTAGCTTGCAAGTACAAGACAATGACAAAAAAAAGTCGAGTTGTCTGAAGAAGGATTTTAGGCTTTTCTGGCATCCAAAACCATGAGTAAACTCCTTAGTCTGCGACTCAAAAATCCACAAAATATCATCCTACTTTGGAATACTAAGTACTCCATACTTGATAACCCTGTATTTTACAATATGCTTACTGATTTCAGCCTAGCAACAAGGGGTGGTTATAGATATCTATTCTGACTGGAGAATTAAAGCTCTCCTCCCACCAGAATCAAGTGTTGGCGTGGGAAAAAACCCACCTGACATCAATTTAAAATTAAAAAAAAAAAATCAAATCTATTTAGTAATGATCCTCATCTAGGATTGGTATGTGCATAAGTACTGTATGTCATATACTGTACTGGCCCTACTAAACAAATTAAAAACCCCAACAGTTACAAGCCAACCAAAATGCTATACATAAAAAAACCCAAATGATTTTCTTCCGATGTTCTTCCTCTCATAATGTGCAAAACAACAAAAAGGCAAAAAGACTAAAAGCAAATTTACTGTTACTGTCTTTCTCTTGCCTAGTGCTTTATGACCTTGCTAACGTTACAAAGTCAATAGGGACTATGCAGAACTTTGGTATAAAAATGTCACATAATATTACTATCACAGTCTTGGGGATGACCTTCAGTAATTCACCCCAAAGTTTGTTAAAATAATACCAAATTAAAAATGAAATAAACCACATTGTACTGTACACACACTTTACACATTAAGCACAAAAAATAACTAGTAAATCTAATACTTAAAAAGAAAAAGTCTTTCGCAAAGAGACTAGAACTGGTGTTCCGTCTCATTTCCACCTGCCAATCGTTAAAGCCAAATTTTGAGTTGGATTTTTTTTAAAAACGACTAATTTGAAGCTACAATTTCTCCGAGATGGAGGCCGGTCTGTTGTTGGTTTCCCTTTAAAGTCACAGATGCGTATCTAAGGACCCGACGCAACGCAAGTTTCTAATCAACTTCCTGACGGCTGGGCCTGGGAGGGAGGCGCCAGGACGATCTGGGACAGCACGGGCTCCGTGCTCTGGTCCGCCAGCTGCGTGAGCACCGAGGTGGCCACGGCCTCCGCCTTGGACGTGGAGCTCACGCCGTTGGAAGTGCTGACGGAGCTGTGCTGGATTGCTTCCGTGTGCGGGCTGCTGGGCACCGAGAGGTCTTCGGAGCTGTCGTCTTTATCTGCAGCTGAACAGGAAAAATCCATTTATTCCGTCCCCGGGAGCGCGCGCCACCTCGTCCCAGTAACAGCAACCATCCCCTAAAGAACTGAGATTCGCGGTGTAACGCAGTGCAAATGGCAGAACAAGCTTATTTCCATTTTTTTAAAGAAAATACTATTTTGTAAGCAGAAGAACTGGACTGCAGTAGGGACTGTTAAGGAAACCAGAACATTTGCACGTGTTCAAAGCCATGATTAAGATTTCCTGCCTTGTAAATCAGCCAGTGGGTACCACGCCTAATTCTAATGATGCACGCTCACATCCGGAAGTAATATTCACAGACTAACAAATGCTATTTATTGTGTCTGCTTAGTAATCAAACAAGAATAATTCTACATTCACCAATGAATGTTTGCGATCATGACTAAGATATCTGAGAAAATACTACTTACACCGCTATATTTACTGGACAATACTTACGCAAGTTTTCAGCCCCCGTTCTTTTAACAGAATGAGGTTCCATAACTTTACAAATGCCTCTCAACAGGGTTTAAAATTGTTAAAACTTGTTTTAAAATTATTTTTGGAGTATTTCACATGTTCTCCACAAAACCAAAGTGGATTAGCCACAAAGTTACATCATTTTTTCCCATGACAGAGGGTAAGCAGGTTAGAAAATATTATCACTGTGCAAAACTAGAAGTTCCAAAATGATCGTGACTTAAAATGTCCTTCTTGCACAGATATTTAAGTCATGCTAAAATCATCCTTTTTTCCAGAGCTGCAGAGTTAGCCAAGGTGTTACGCAGACACTGCCAAACTAAAAGCTGAATTCAAAACTAAAAAACCAAGAACAGAAAATTATCCTGCTGTTTTTCACTCAAAAATAGAAATATGAATGCTGAATTTCATTATAACTTCTTTGTATCACTTTGTGCTACTAAATGTTTGCAAGTACTTTTCACAGCAGTTTTATGCACTGACCCAAACCAGTACCCAGGTGGAATATTGGAAGTCCCTTTTAAACTGCTACTGACTATTGTGGCACACACAAACACAGCCAGAAGCAAGCATGAACTATTGCTTGGGACAAAGCAACAGAACAAAGCTGGATTTTCTCTAGTCTTGTCTTTGTAATCCCTTTCAGATTTGCTTGAGATTGGCCTACAAGTTCAGAAGTGTCTCAGGGGAAGAGAAACAATGGGAAAGGACGACAGTAACATGAGACAAGCAATGCTGTGGTATCATATCCCCATTTCCACAGAAAGCCAGGCTAACGGCAGCAACTAAAAGGAAAATTAAGTGTCAAAAAACAATAATGAAATGAAATTTCTGTTTTACTGTGGTTTATATAACATGCTAGCTATGGCTAAGAAAATTGACTAACTTTGCAAGTCAAGACCCTGATATAAAAATCTTTGAGCAGCCCTATGCATACTAAGAACACACTCCTCTTCAAAGCTTGAGAACAACCACTGTGTTAGTGACTGCTTCTAGAAAAGAGTGGTAAGGTCAAAAGGATGGGTAAGCAAGGAAACTGCTCTCTTTCTTTCTAAGAAATACTGCCTACAAAAGCAAGGTGGGAGTCTCTCCTACAACTCTACTGAAAGCATGGACATCATAGCTTGAAAGTTAGAGTGCTCTTATCCACAAGGCTAACTGTTTTACAGATCCTGCACTTTTTCAAAACAGATCTTTCAAACATTAAAGGAGAGAGATACTGATGACAGTGAGCTAGATCTGCTGACAATTACTGCATATCCAAAGGTTTCATGGTAACTGTATACAGCAAGTGTAAGAAAATGAAGATATTTCCAAAAGGCATTTGTGACCCTTAGGAGAGTTTGCCGATTCGAGAACAGAAAGAATCTGAACAAGTGTCAATTCAGTTAAAGTGACAACAGGATGTCATCTTTACCATACCTCTATCGAGACTACAAGACCTCATGTAAAAACAAGCAAGAAGGAACACGTGCAAACTTTGTTAAAAATAGAAACTCTAGTGCCACTTCCTGAAAAATACTCCATTACTAATTATGAGTAGCATATTCTTTCCTCAGACAGAATGAAATGGCAGCAAGTAGGATGACATGTATCAAATACAGTCTCTGCTGTAACACCTGCTCCTCCTCCTCCTCCGAGCTGCTGCTATAGTCCTCTGAATCTCAATCTTCCTCTCAGCTTCTTTTGCTGATTCCCAATGTCTGTGTTGTTCAAAACCTCCTCATTCTCAATAAAGATGGTTAGTTTTAAATGCTAGACAGGAAGTTAAATTAGATCACTATCTTTCAGCCAGACAAGGAAGGTCTTCCACTGCTCTGTCTTCCTTAACATGTATTTCTTAACTCAAAAGAAATGTCTGTAATGATATCACAGTTGTAAAGAACAAGATAAAGGCCTGATTTTCTGACTTTGATGGGCTCAGGAAGATCTTATGAGCAATGTAAGAAACAGTTACGAGTACAGAGATGACCAATGTACAAGAGCAGTGTTCATTTCGTAGAGCAGACAAACAAAACATGCTGTGCTGAAGACAAAAAAGTACATGAGGTATTTTCAGATGCCAGGGGCTAGAGAGGGGGAGCTTACAGCAGACAGGTGATTATATAAGACATAGACCAAACACTAATTTAGAGTAATAAACTGGACTAGAAGCATAAAGCCTTGCAATAAATACAAACTGATACTTAGAAATGAGCTGACACCCTGAAGAATAGTTATTTGGATTTTCTTCAATGTCCTTCCTTATGTAGCCCTAAGGAACAGTGGCCAAAAACTGAATAAAAAACTCCATTTGAAGAATTAAAACCAAACAAGAAAATCTACTCAATGAACACAGAAGGTATTTAAAAGTCATCTTATTACAGAGGTGACTTGTTTTCCTAAGCTTGAAGACTAGGAATGAAGAACAAAGGCTTTTAGAAGAACACAGAAAAGTCATACTTAAATTCTGAATTCTGACAGCTTTTTATTTTTTTTTTCTTAGTTGACCAGAAAATTACCAGGCACAGGACTGTGATTTCAAGAGTGCAACTGATACATAACAGAATCATACTGTAGCAAATAATGTAAAAACAAAAAAAAAAAGGTGAAGCATTTTAGCCTCTTAATGGCTCCCCCGGCTTTACCTTAAATCAACGAAAATGCACAGTCCAAATTGGAAATTAATTCACAGAACTAATGTTTGCTGTATATTAGAAGGCTGAAAATTTACAGAGCCACACAAGACCTTTCCAAGGCTACATAGTTTCTAGACAGGCTGTGTCATGAGGAGCAAGCCTTGGGATATGGAACACAATGGAGGCTATAGGATTTTATATAT
>VYZQ01054855.1:0-27271 GCA_013400655.1 Mystacornis crossleyi | reverse complement strand
TCTCTGAACAAAGCTTTGTGCAGCTGGGAGATACCTCAGAAGAGATGACTTGGAGGGTGTGGAAGTGTCATGGGGTAAGGAGGATGGCTTTTAGGATAAAGGCTGGGCTGAGTTGAAGGCAGCAGCAGGACGTGGCTGCTGCACTGCCGAGGCAGTGGGAGGAGAGGCGTGGGGCAGATGTGCTGCTGGCCCTGGCTGTGGGAGCCCTGTGACAGAGGCGTGGTGCCTTAATGCCTTCCCACTTGCTCTGCAGCTTTTGCTTTTTAATGTTGTTGTTTAAAGAACAGTGCAAGAGATCAGCTCCTTCCACCTCCCTCAGCGCTGTTTCAGTGTGAGTTTGAAAATCAGGGTCCTGCAACTGAGAAATATGGAGGGATTTCTGGTTCCTTCCTCCAGTATCACACTTCCAGGACCAGAGGTGTGCATGTGGAGTGACAGGGTCTCTTCTTGTGTCACCTGTGATGGTCCCTCTCTCCTCTCTGATGCAGGATGCTCTGAGTTTGGGAAATTATTGCAGATTCTGACTCTAGCCCTAGAACAAGAAATAACTTGTGGAGAATGAGATGATTATGTCACGGCACGTGCTGTGTGACATGTGCCTTACAAGGTACAGGACAGAACCTGTGGACAGCAGAAAGGATTTAGTTTTGCTGCTGAAATGCACAAGGGAAGGTTGAACCTTGGGAGAATTTTTGATCCTTCTGTGTTTTGGGGTCAGAGAATCTTTGGGGGTTGCTGGGGTGTTGCTTGAAGAGCAGAACTGAGCTCTAGGTAATGCCAGGCCATGGCTGAGGACCTCTGTAAACTGTCTCACTCCTCCACAGCACCAATATATGCATCCTGGTGCTGAGCCTGAACAGGGAGCAAAACCAGGAGAGCTCCTGGCGGCTATGAAATCTCAGGCTGACCAGTTTAATGGCACATCCTGTTCTGCTCACTCCGCTTTCCGGGCATGCGAGACTTGCATGTGCTTGGCAGTGCCCAGTCCTTTTCCAGGCTGTCTCAGGCGTGTCCAGCTGGGACTTGGGGCTGAGCTGTTGGAGATTCCAATTGAGTCTAATAGTTGCAGAGCCTGATTTGTGGGGAGGCCGGTTCTGCCACAGCTTCTGGGACTTGTTGGGGTAATTTTAGCACACTCATTAAGGGAGGACAGTACATTTTTTCATTTAATGAGCAAAGCTGCTTACTAAACAGGAAGAGGAGGGAGGGGGACGGGGAAGACAGGGAGGGTGATGGGGAGTGTAACAGTGCTTTTAGAGGTCATTGGAGTTATCTGGCAGGGATAAGCAAGCCCCAGAGTGACTTTCCAGCATTTCTCTGGTTCAAACCCAAAGCTTTAACAGCCTACTTGCTGCCGATACGAAGCCTGAATAGAGCTGTGCCCCTACAGCAGCATGTGGGGCTGTGACATTCGCCTCTCCTGCGGCCACCAGCAACCAGCAGTGAGCTGTGAGACGATGAGAAGCACCTGTTGTGCCCAAATATCAAGGGAGTCACATGCAGTGCCACCAGCATATCCAGCACTGGGGACTGCAGCTGAGGATGTGCATCTCTCCTCGCGTTTCTGCCAGGCGCTTGCTCGTGCTCTCTCAGCCCCAGCTGCTCTGTGAAGTTAATCCCTCCCAGTCAGGATTTTCATAGTGGCACCATGTTATTAAAATGTGTGAAAAACTTCTCCCATGCAGAAATAAATGTGTCAGCTTGGAAACAAGGGCAAGTGGAGGATGGAGCTGCGTGGAGGAGGGACAGGTGCACAGGGTCCCTCCCCAGCAGCAGTGTTTCTGCCATTGCGTTGAGCTGAACTGCATAAAATAACTTACAGTTTAATTACAGGGGCTCCTGCTTGTTGGTGTCATTAATGAGGCAACTGGCTTAATTTAGCTGAATAAAAATGGCTTTAATAGTGGAAACACTTTTGGCTGCTGGGTAATTAAAGGAAAACTAAAAATGCTGTCTCCTCTTGCACTGAAGTCCACTTGTTCTGGTCTGCACAGATGCAGATTTCTCGCTGTCCCACCCTCACCCATCCCTTTTTTAACCCCAGGAGCTCGTTCAGGAGGTGCACTCCATGGCCCAATCTGTCACTCGTGCTGTGACAAAATGGCAAAGGTCACCTCCCCTTCCCTGTCGGTCACCAGCAAGGTCTTGGCAGTGCCTGTGGGAGATGTGGGCAAGTGTGTGGGATGTGGCATGTCCCTTCCTGAAATGTAGGAGGAGAGTGGAGGGAGAGAGCAGGGACTGGGATTTAGCTGTCACTCAGCGGTAACAGCCTGCCCTCGAGGTGTGCAGGTCGGTGCTGGTGGAGAAGGCTGGTGGGGATGGGAGCAGGAGCCTTGGGAGCATGGCTGCTGTAGCAGGAGGATTGTGGAGTGGTGTTGAGCCTCAGCCACGGGTGGGTTGGGTGGCTCTGCCCTGGGCCTGGTCCAGGTGAGCTCCATCCAACCCCCTCTCTCCACTCAACTCCTTTTGGAGGCAAAAAGCACCCTGGCAGCTACTTCTAGAGACTGTCTCCATGGAAAAGAGCATCCTGTGAGTGATGGAGAAAATGTCCCGTGGCAAAGAAACAGTTTGAATACGTTCCAGGAGCACTGATGGCAGATCTGTCCTGGGAGAAACAGGCTCCTGTTCATTGCTGAGAAACATGCAGGGAAGGCATCTTGCTTCCTTCTGCCTGCATTTCCTCGATGTGTGATGTGCTTTTTTGTTACAGGTGGAGCTGATGCATAGGCTGTTATAAAGGTTGTCTGGCACACTGCTACAGGTCTGCTTCCACTCTCCTATAATTCTGCCAAATTTTAATTGCTCAGGCTGAAGTTTTCTGTGTTGGGTGTCTGCTCCTGGCTGATTCTATTTTATATTATTATTTCTTTCTGGTTTCACATAAAAGCTTTCTCAAATGTTTGAGGTGGTAGAAGGGAGGTTGGGAAACAAGGTGTTTTGCTCAAGCTAGAAAATGCTGGTGATTCTCCAGTTACAGAACATTTGCACCCTCATTTTTTGCGTGGAAAGAAATTTTGGAAAAGGACAGATTTTGCTTGGAAGACTTGGTTTTGCTCAGGGACATCTTAGGTCAGCAGAATGGCTCTTGGTCCAGTTGGATGGGAGAGGTTTTGCAAAGGATGTTCAGGAACATGGAAGAGGAGTAGCAACTCTTCTTGGGACACTGGTGTTGGTGTGGGAGGACGTAAAAGTGGGGAAGATAATAGGAAATTTGGGCGTGGATAAGGAAATTGAGGCTGAGAAATATTTGGGAGTGGTTGGAGAGCAATGAGTAGTGTGATAAAGCCAGCTGGGAGGGAGAAGGAAATGGGTCAGGAAGGAGAGAGCTGGCACTGCCCAGCCACGGCACAGGAGGATGGGGGTTCTTGTCACCCTAGGTAACAGAGATTTGGAGGTGGCAGCAGACTTTCAGCCTTGGAAATGCTGCAGGAAGGCAGAATGGGCCTGTAAGAGGACTAGCCCTGCAAGTGAGTGCCTTGATTTTCCTCAATCCTCCCCCTTTATGCTGTACAGAACACGGGGAAACTTGGTGTATGCAGCTGAGGTTTGTGAGTGGGGGGGACCGTGCAAGCACCAAATGGGAGTTACAAAGTGCTGGAGCTCAGAGCCTCGCCTGTGGAGCCATAATTTAATCACCTCCTGTGCTTGTACTGTGATCCCATCTCTAACCACACAGTCACATGCTCCCTTCCCCAGCAAACCTGCCCCATCCCGCAAATGGGATGGATCTGTTTTGGGGACGAATCACTGCTGTGCTGTGAGGTTTCTCTGGAGGAGCTCCATCTTGTGCAGCACAAGTCAGTAGCTGTACCCTTTCGCATGTGGAATCCCAGTCCTGGCATCTCTGACCTTTGGAGGTTTTGTGACCGAAATGGTGTATTTTTAATGCGTGCCTGTGTGCAGCCCCTTTCGGCCTCTGTGCTGAGGTCTGTCTCTGAGCCTGAGGAAGGACCCTGGTGACGTTTTGAAGTACCCAAGGTGTCTGTTTCCAGTGACAGACATTTTCCTCCCTGTGTGTGTCCAGGCTGATCTGAAACGGAGCCGTGGGTGTGTGTCCCCCTGACCAGCCCTGCAGAAGTTGATGGTCAGGTCAGATCAAACTCTGGCTTTGCCCTTTGAGAGCAGAGTCTCCTGCCAGATGTGTGCAAGGGAAGACCCATCTCCTCTCTGCCTGATGCTTGCTGTGGGTTGTTGTCTGGGGGAGGGAGGAGGTGGTTTCCAGGCACTGCAGGAGATGGGAAGCGGAGCACATCTGCCTGGCAAAGCCCCTTGCATTAGTGAGGATGTATCCTTTCTCCATCTCTCTGTGTCCTAAATTGTAATAACACGATCATGCTATTTTTGATTCCCTTATTTGCGTGGAAAGCCTGTTGTTTTTTCTCTTCTCTTTCAGAATCCAATTTTCTCTTGACATTTCTGCCTAATGTAGCAAAACATGACCTTTGAGAAAGGACATTCCAGTGAGATTCACTCCCTCCTCTGCATTTCTGCCTCTCTCCCACATCTTGCTGTCTCTCATGCATCCCCTTTATGCTTTCTTCTTCTCTCTGGACTGGGGGAGGGAGTTTACTGTCTCACTTTTCAGTAACAGTGAGTTGCTCCTTCCCCTCCCACTTTTCATCTGTCTTTGCAAAATTTCCAGGTGCTCAGTGCTCTGAGGTGGATAAAGGAGGGAGTCTTGTAATATTTTTCTTTCCCCCATGCTTTATTTACCTGACATTTTGCCACCTTTATCAGAAACTGGAAGCAGTTTGTCCACAGACGTGGGAATGGTGGGATCATAGTCACGTGAAATGAGGTACCTGTGGTTTGCCGTGGTTCCCACAGCGGGATAGTCTGATGTGAAGCAGAGCCAGAATTTAAAAAGGCAGCACTGTGCCATCCATGTGTTTGGGCTTGTTCTTCTGCCAGGCTCGTGGAGAGCCTTTGGGACAATGCTTTGCTGTGCGAGCAGCTTCCCCACTGCTAATTGCAGAGTTCTGGTGCAGGTGGGACAGGACCAGCGTTGCTTTCCCCATGCTGAAACCCAGAGTAAGGAAAGAAACGAGGCTGTCATCCCAAATCCTCGTGCGTCAGACCTGTGCCGGCAGGAGCCATTCAGGGTTGGTTTTAGCACTTATTTGCGAATCAGATAAGGACTGGGGGCTGAGCCTTGTGTAGCTGGGCTGCCTTGGGTCATAGCTCCTCTCTGGCCAGCCCAGAGTTGAATGAACTTCAGGTGGTTCATGCCCCTGGCCCTTCATTGCTGTTCCCCGTTGGCTGGGCTGAGGCAGACGGGGTGTCCTCAGCCTCGAGCTGGGCTGCCCTGCCTGCCTGTGGCTCACAGCAGGGATGGATTTGGTGAAGGATGTGAGGCAGCACCTCCCGTGTGCTCTGGAGGCCAGCAAAGAGATTGGGCCTTTGGGGTTCTCCCAGAGCTTGTGATCTCCCGTTCCTCTGCTCACTCATCCCATGGGCTGGTCACTCGGGCAGTGGCTGTCGGGCTGGCCAGGTGTCCCCGGGAAGGCTGGCCAGAACAGAACGTGTTTCATTACCATCTTTTTGTGCTGTTAGAAACCGGGGGCTTTTCTCCTTCTGCTCACCCTACTCCAGACACATTTCTTCCTCTTGTTTTTATTAATTCAGTTCCTTTTCCATTCTTTCATCCTCTCTGGCTTTCAGCTAAAGAGAAGATGTCTGCTGGGTTGAAAATCTCTCCCAGGTAGATGAGATTTATGTTTTTGCAAGTTTGGGCAGATGGAGAGAGGGATGGGGAGCTGTTGGCTGCTGTAGCAGTGGTACCCCTGGGTGCAAGCAGCACGCAGCCATTCCGGGACACCTGGAACGCACAGCTACTGCAGACTCTGTGATAACACCTTGGGTAATCATCGTGCTGTCGTTTGAACCTGGCTGTTACTATTTTTAACGTGAGGTTGGTACTTAATTTTTTGTTCAAGTTCTGAAATAAAACTTGCTCTTTTTGCTTATGGTTGGTTGAGCTCCAGATTCATAGGCAAGAGTCAGACATTGGATTTTTTTTTTTTCTTAACACTGCAGGAGGATATAAATCATTTTTCCCCTAAAAAAAAAAAAAAGAAATGAGAAACGTTCATTTGGCTTTGTCCTCATTAAAATCTCTCATTATGAAATCTGAACTTGGGTTCTAAACTGCTTGACAGCCTCCCCATCAAGGAGGATGATGAGCTCTGTGGAGGTGGTAGGGCCATGTGCAGGAAGAATTATTTACAGTGACTACTTTTTTTTTTCCCCCCTTAATTTTCAGAGACCTCTCCGGGAACCGGCTCACCACTCTGTCATGGCAACTCTTCCAGACACTTCGACTCTTTGAACTGTAAGTCCCACCCTGGGGGTATCTCCTGGGAAAAGACAGGAGGCTGAGAGGAGGAACGATTTCCAAATAGAGCTATTTTGAAGCCAGCGAATAATTACCTAAAACTCCAGTGGGCAGCCACATCCTTGGGAGTCTTTCCTGGGTATGGGAGCACCAGAGCAGAACTGCTTCTCTTTTAACTTCACGGCAGCTGGCTAATTAACGTCGGGATGATGAACAAGTCATGCTTGGAGTAGTAAATGGTTGACTAACTCTGTGAGCACATTAGAAATACTTACTAGGCCAGATTTTGGGTGAATCTCTTCGAACACTTGCTCTCATCTCTCGCAGGGTAGGGCTAACTGCTTTTCCTTAGCTGGTGCACACGCTTTACAAGGCATCCCTGCTTTTTAGGCCAATGATTCCCTTTCTCTAGCAACCGAGGCACCTCCCAGCTCTGATGTGGGAGATGAGGAGATAGTTGTGTCTCCTGGGGCACTGGTGGCCTTCAGCCTGCTGAATTATTGATAGAGCATTCAGCATCGTGCTTGAAGAATAAGTGGACACGAAATCAATGGAGCGTTGCCCTGATGACCTGTTTTGTTGAATTTTAGAAATAGTTGTTTGGTGGGAATAAAAAAAATATATATGTAGGATTTGTCCCAGAGGATCCTGGGAAGCTCCATTCATCCTCACCGATGATCAATAGAGCTGTAAGCTAGAAGTGACTTATGAAAGAATAAAGACAGTCTTTCAAGTGGGAGTGAGTGTGTTATCACTGGTGTTACTGCAGTGTATTTTATTTCTGTCAAATTGTTAAATGAAAAATACTAATAGTGATATTAGAAAATGGAGAAACGCCCTTCTGATGGGGAAATTTGGCTTGCAGAGTTAAAATGCTGAATTCAGAATTTGTCTCCTTGCTGATTACAGCTCTAAATATTTTTCAAGCCTGGCTCGGGTTTCAAGCTTAATAGCATGAGTCATTTGTATTCTTAGACCTTTACTTATTGTCATTGCACTGTCTGGCAAAACTCAGATTGATGGTTGTTACCCAAGAGGGACCCAAGAGTGGAGGAGCAAATGGGGCTGCAGTCCTGAGCTGGAGGCACTCGCAGGGCCTGGGGTAATGGTGAGCCTGCAGATTAATGGGAATACTTCCAAAGGGGCTCGTTTTTATGTGCTTTTGCTTCATTTGGTCATATTTTGTTTCTTCAGGCACGTCCCAGGTCTGCCAGCTCCAGCCGGGCTCAAAAGACCAATACCAAGCACAAAGGGAATTGAGAAGCTGCTTTTGGGCAGCAAAGGGTACTTCACCTGATGAATACATCTGTGTTGTCCTGATATGATGTTCCTGGCAGGGAGATGGTGTGCTTGGGGTGGCTTTGGATGGTGTCAGCGTAGTCATTTGGGGCCGGCGCTCTGCAGCGTGGCAAGCGGGACTGAGCTGAATCACTTGGCTCCAGTTGGAGCTGTGCTCAGAGCAGTTTTCTTGGAGATAACAAACCCCAGTGAACGAAAGAAGTAATGCACAAAGAAATGTGGGAGATCACAGGGCTGGCTGGTGGGAAGTCGTGGTGGGATGGGGAAGCAGTACTGATGTGGTGCGTGTTGTCCACGGTGTCCCGTGGGGAGGCTTGGCATCGTGTGGGGCAGGAGCCTCAGCTGAACCTCTCCTGCTCCAGGCTGCGAAAGGGGTCTTGGCAAACCAACCTCTGGCACCAGCTCCGGTGAGCAATTTAGATTTGCAAATGTGCCTGCCCACAGGGGCTGCCTTGCTGTTGGCTGGGCTGGAGTAAGAGCCTGGCCAAGGTCATTTTTCCTGAAGAATTGCTTTAGGTGCTTCCTGAGAGATGTTCCTCTCTGAGTTCCTTGTTACTAACGACCCTCCATCCACGTAAGCACAGCTGGGGTGGGGATTACCAGAATAATGTGGTGATGCTGCTCCCCAAACGTGACAGCAGAGGGATATTTTATCTGGTACCCGCTGGGATGTCAGTTTTTAAGGGGCAGGGGGATGTGCCTGCAGCGCCCTTCCTGGGGCCATGAAACTATCCTGGTGAACTTCGGATTTGTTGGAAAGAAGGCAGCACAGGGGTGTAGCCAGAGCTATGGGCTCTAAATAATCGTTCACATAAAGATGGGAATTAAGGTAAAGACATGTTATCTACTGTGGGGTGGTTGTGGTCCTGACTGCTAGAAGGATGGGCCCTGTTGGTGAGGAAGAGCAGATCTCCAAGATGGGGAGAAATTACTAATGGATCCACAAAAGTGGGAAATACTGTATTTTTTTTAATTTTTTTTTTTTTTTTTTAGAAATGCACAGGATGGGTGAGTAAGAGACAGTTTTTTGGCACACTGAGCTCCAAGGAGGCTTTCAGAACCTGGGAAGGAGATGGAATGCATGGCCCACATAAAGCGAGTGTGAAACACTGGTGAAAGCTAGAAAGGGATTTGCAGATTGACATCAGCCAAGGACTTGAAATTGAGCCAAAACTCTCTGGAAAGGGAGAAAGTGGTGAGCAGCAGAGACTGATGCAGAGATAACAAACCTGAGGCAGGCAGGCTGAGCAGCAGCATTTGTGCACAGCAGCGGAGAGGCCAGAAGAATCCAGGGATATGTAGTCCACTCTTCTCCAGAGGGTTAGGTCTGTGTGGATGGATGGTGGGACAAGTGAGTGCAGAGGCTCACCAGAGATGCCTCATACTGAATTCCAGTGCCCCTGTGCTATCAGGAAATCATGGATCCAGAGGGAGGATAGTCATCCAAGCCAAAACTGTGACTTACAACGAGGCAGCTTGGAGCAGTGGAGCGTGTGGTGAGGGAAGCCATGGGAGGGTTGTCTCCAGGAGAGTGCTGGGAGGAGAGGAACTGCAACTGATTGTGACATGAGGATTGCCAGGGAACACGAGACCTGACAAAGCCACTCACAGTGAACAACAAGGAGGAAAGATCAGAAGACTACTGGGCAGGTGGATGGCAACTTGGGGCTTGCAATTGCTGCTTGGCTGCATCCAAGGTATCGCAGCCTCATGAACATGGTATTGCTTTAAAGAAGAATTTCTTGTTCAGCAGAGCTGAGATTTTTCCCCTGCTGACTCACTGAAGAAAGGATGGCAAAAAACGAGGCACACTTCCAGAGAATATTATCTCCTGCTCGTTCTGGCCGGGAACAAGGCTTGGAATGGTTTCCAGTAACTCCAGCCCTAATTCCCATAGCAGGAGCTGACCTTGACCAGCAGGGCTCAGGCTAATGAGCGCACAACTCTCCTAAGTCTGAGGTTGAGTGTGTGCAGGGAAGCATCTGACACATGCAACAGCTCATAAACATTGGACTTAGAGCCTTTCTTATCCAGAAGTCACAGCTGGCTTCCTCTGTCATGTCCTTGGCTTCCTTTGTCATGTCCTCAGAGAGCTTAGGGCTGACATTTCAAGAAATTCCTTCCCGGAAAGACCTAAGACTCTGGATCCAATTACGTCTTCGGTTGTATAAAACCTCGTAGTCCTGAACATCTTGCTGCTCTGCCTGACCCATCAGCATTTCTAATACCAGCAGTCCCTGCCAAGCTGCCCTGCAGTACATTCCTGCAGTGCTACAGGCAAGAGGCTTTGGAGGGGATGGGGCACAGCAGCATCTCTGTTAATGTTACGAGTCCAACTTCACGTGGTCTGTGCCTCCAGCTTTGAAACTTATCACCGCCAGCAGTCCCAGTGATAGAGCTGTGGCCAGGCAGTGGGCACTTGCCTGCTCTCTGCATTAGCTGAGGCAGCTGTCAGACACCTCACACCACTTCCTGTCCCAGTCCTTCCTTTTCTGTCCCATCCTTTTCTGTCAGGGGCTCGGAAATAGCGGTTCTGGTTGGACCACCAAGAGAAATCCTGGTCTGGAAAATTAATAGGAATAAAAAACAAAATTAGATTTTGTTCTCTCTCTGCTGAGCGCTCTTTGGTTCTCAAGCTTAGGAAAGTGGCCACAGTCCCAATGTAGGAAGAGCATTTTAACTGTAAGAGTATGAAACCTTTGCAGGAGTTTTATGTGAATTGAAACAGACAGGAAAAGTGTGGCAAGGATCTCTGCTGCCCTCTGAGAGGTTTTAGCTGCAGACAGCTTTGCTTTAGTTGATGACTGGAGAGGCATGGGACAGGGCATGTGTCTCATTTAGCTGCTAGTCTGGAAAAACTGCTTGTGTGTGTGTGTGAAGTCCCTGTCTGTTCCAGAACACACTGGAGTGTTGATGGCATCTGTCTCCCACACTAGCCCACCCTGGTGAAGGCTGTCCAGGCAGTTTTGGGAGATAGTGGTACAGCTTTCTGCAGGGAGCAAAGCTGGGCTCAACCAGGCACCAGCAACATCACTATTGCTGAAGAATCAGCAACATCACTGTTGATGCCTGCATGGCTCTAGGGTTTCAGTTTTCCTGCGTCATTGTCCCATCAAATGACAGCTCATGGCATGATTGTCACAGTTTTCCTCCTTCCCAAACATAGTGTGCCTGATTTGGGAAGGGGCTGTGCCCTCAGCACACCCTACTATCACTCTCTGCTTGTGCTGGTGGATGGCTCTGGCTCAGATGCAGGTTCAGTCCCTTTTTGCATGAACTCCTTGAGTCACAGAGCAGCTCTGCTTGTGCAGAGAGCCCAGCTCCTTCGCAGCTGTGATATTTGCTATTTCTCACAGGCGTTTTGTGTTTTAAGGAGGGCTGAAGAGGGTGTGGGAGTGTCCACAGCTCCTGCGTGCCTGCAGCCAAGCGATACTTTGGCAGCAATTGCAGCCTGCATACAAAAAATGCCCTTTGGGTTTGTTCGTTTGTTCCAGGAGTGAGTTGTGCTGGATATGTCCCACAAAGAGCCCTAATTGCCTTAATTCTCACCGGGGTGCTGCCTCACCCATGGTCTGCGGCACATGGCGGTGTCCTCTGGTCCAAAAGTGTGTTTTGTCCATAGGGCACCTTGTGGTCCCCAAGGTGCTTCTCCTTCCTGCAGGGGAGAGAAGGAGCATTTATGTCCACAAGCAGAGGGTCATAGAAGTGGAGATGTGTTACAGAAATGGGAGAGGAAGAGTTGGGAGGAGCTGCAGCTCCTACTGGTCCCTGCAAGGGAAGGGATCTGAGGAGAGAATTGGAGGTCCAGGTTTTTGGGTGGGTTTAGGACAGTGTGCACATGGAATTTCCTGTGCACCTCTCTGGAGAGCCAGCTGGCATGGCAAGGCAGGCACTAAGCAAGGAGGAAAGGGTGTTTTAGGCATGTCAGGAATGCTTTTGCAATGCATGTTAGGGACAACGGGTGCACACATCTGTGCCCCTTCTACCCTCAGTGCTGTGCCAGCTGCCCGTGGCACTCAGCACATCCAGCCCGTGATGGGAGTTAATTTGTGCAAAAGCCCCTCTGGGGGTCTCGATTAGAGTGAGCTCCATCGCTGGTGTTGGGGCAGGTTGTGGGGAAGTTCTGCCCTGAAGCTCGTGGCTCCTGTATTATTCATGGCCCTTCATGAATTAGCAATGGGCCAGGAAAGCTGCTGTCTATTACTTACAGAGCTGCCCTTAAGTGCTAGGACAGCAGCTCTCCCAGCAGCCGCGTTTTGTGAGGATATTTGCAGCGGAGCAGAATTTCTCCCCCACTGCATCTGAGCTCCCCCAGCTCCCTGCCAGGTCCCAGGGTTCCTCCCCAGTTACCTGATCTGCTGTGGCTCTTACCCACATGCCATCCCATGTTCTGCTGGTGTCAGTGATCCTGGGAGGCTCCGGAGGAGAAAGTACATTCATGGTGACATAGAAGAGGATGTAAAGCCTGTGCAAAGCCCTGGCAGTACCTGTCAGAGCACACGGGGAATGCCTCATCACTCAAATCCCACCAAATCACTGCGCTAATCTGCTCTGGTCTGTTAAATTTAGTGCTTTGGCCTTTGAGTTGCTTGTCTGAGCCTTGTACCTGTGTCACAGAGGTTTATGTGCTTTCACCGGGAAAGAAATGAACTAATGAAAAGCCACAGAGTGAAGTTTAACTCAGTGTTTGCTAAAAAAAAAAGGTCAGATGACATCTTGATGTATTCGAAAATGCAAAGTGGTATCATTAGGGTTCAGGCTTAGCAACCCTGGGTGCTACCAGAAGACCCCTTCTCTTCCTCCTCTTGCAGCACTGTATTGACAAAGCAGCAGCTGCAGATTTTTGGAAGGTTGTTTCCAAATCCTGTTAGTCGGTGAAATTAATTTTGTAAAAGCAAGCATGAATTTTGCAGTAACACATGGAACAGAGCAGGAGAAAAGCTTTCCCCTGTATGATGAGGGATCTAGATATCATGTAAAGCAATGGTTTGACCTTTGGAGATCCCCTTCTGCCTTGGGGTGACTGAGCTCATCTTTGGCACTGCTGGCTCTGCTGATCCCAACTTTCTTTGCTTTACAGCTATGTGGGGAGATATTTTGTTTGTTCAGGCTGTATCTCCTAGTTTTGCTCAAATTATCATTGCAACCAGCTTTGGTAACTCAGTCCTGGCTGAGCCCTGGGCTCCTCTTCCTCCTGGGACTTGCCCTTCTTGCATGTCCACAGAGACCTGCAGAGCTTTAAAAATGTAAATGAAATGGTTAATAGGTTGGAAAATCAATTATAATAAACATTCCTGGTATATAAACTATGTGTAAGTGTGGTTTAAATGAAGTACATTAAAGGCAGTGCTTTTCTCCATTTCTCCTGGCCAGGTCAGCAGGGTCTCAGCACAGTGCTGATTGATTTGATTAAAATGCATGTTCCCCTGCACATTAGCTTGTGTTCTGGGTCGCCGGGAGCCTGTGTCCATACAAGGAACATGGGAGAAGAGCTGCCAGCTTCTTCGAGTGCTTGTAGGGGCTTGAATTGTGCTTTGTCCAGCAGAGTCTAGGACCACCACTGAAGTGGGATTTGAAGGTGCGAATCAATATTTTAGGGCAGTAGAGAGCTGCCTGCTCATTTGCTGAGGGGTGACTCTTCTGGGTGTCTGGGTGACAGCGGGACCAAGCCACAGTAGTGCAGATCTTGTGGTGAGAGACATTGAATGCATCTCTGTGCTGCCCTGGGAGGTGTAAAACCTTGTGTGCACTCAGGAAGGAGACTGCGAGCGCGTGAATGTGTGACGGTGGAAAAGACAGGAATAAGTGCCAGGAGACCCCAGGTGAATAACACAGAGAAGATTCTGCTTTAGTTCTCACACCTGCATGGTGGCTGTTCTCCTTGGGGATTCCAGAGCCGGGTGACAGCTCTGCTCATCCTTCCCCATCCCACCATCCTCTCTCACCTCTCTCTGCCCGCAGGAGACTAGAGAGGAACCTTTTTAACTGCAGCTGTGACATCCGCTGGATCCAGCTCTGGCAGGAGAAGGGCGAGGCAAACCTGCAGTACCAGGATCTCTACTGCATGACCATGGACGCAGTCATCATCACGTTGAAGGAGATGAACATCACCCAGTGTGGTAAGGATCCCAGGGCTGGACACGAGGGAGGCCGGGAGGGATTCCTGTCCAATCCAGCACCTCAGGTTCAGCTATTTTGGGAACCTGATGTAGCAGAATCCCACCACGTGGTTGAGAACAAGAAGGTTGAAGCTGGTTGGGATAGTTTGTAGATTAAAAATAGAGTATCTGGGTAAATGTGGAGCTGCTCTTAATGTGTGTATGAAAGATATTGGGTGATTTGGGGCATTTTCTTCACTGCAATGCTGCTGCTTGACAAAGTGTCTGTAGTGAGTCTGTGTGATGTCTTGAAAAGAGCTGTTTCATGTAGATCTTCCTGTGCCTAACGAATCCTAGAAACAGGGTATTGTTAAAAGACACTGCTGCTGTATCTTTTGTAATTACTCTTAGGAAATGCATGTCTCTATTCATTTTCTTTTGTTTTATTTTTCAATTGAAATCCCATATCTGTAGGGAAGAGCCAGAAGTGATTTTAGATCTCTTTTTGTTTCCTGCTGATGTTTAAAAGAGTCCAGCGGCCTCAGGAGCAACACGAGGCATGTTCAATAGTTACCTCTTTTTCCTTCACCTTGTTCACACATCAGCTGCCTGTTTGGTGTCAGGTTTTGCTCTGCTATTGCTATTACTGGAAAGCAACCCTTGCAGAATAAGGAAAAAGAGATGTATCTTCCACAGAGCAATTAAACTGTCTGTACACAAGCAGCTGTCAAACTCACAGGCTGAAAAAAGGAGGAAAACCAGATTTTTTTTTTTTTTATAATCATCCTCTGTGCTAGGGATTTGGGCTTGTTACTTGTAGCAGTAGTAGACAAACAGCTCGCACATTTGGATTTGCATGACTTGATTTTTTTGTTGTTTTGTTGCCTTTTTTTTTTTTTCCCAAGTTCACCCTGTCCCTTTAAGCTCTGGAAACTGGCCAAAGTGTGCCTTCATGTGGATGAACTAAAAAGATTTGAGAGCGCTGTAATTTCCGCCCCACATGGGATGAATAAGCTGCAAGGATTAGACAAAAAAAAAATTCCTTAGGGATCAGGGACAGGAGGAGAGATAGCTCCATCAGTGGTGGCAATAGGGGACAGCAGGGTGCTGATTTGGGAACAAAAATGTGCTGGCGAGCAGGGTGAGCATCTCCTCTAACCATGCAACCACCTGGAAGGGCAGGGAGCCGCAGTGGTCTGCTTTCCTCCACAGGAGTCTTTCTGTTCAAGCATTAAGACTCCAGGGGTGTTGTAAGGACACCACTTTTGTCTTTGTTCTTTGGTGCTGAGGGCCAGCATGGCTTGGTGTGGTCATGTTTGATACCAGCTCAGCCTGGAGAAGACCATACATGTTCTTCCCATCTCCCTCTCCACTATTCCTGCCACCTATGCAGGTTTGCCAGGTCTTGACTGCTGCCTTCTTTCTTCTGGCATCCCCCTAATTGGTACAATGCTCCTTCCTTCCTGGTATTTCTCTCTGATGGCCACGAAAGTGCGTGTGTCCCCATCTGCGACTTTGCCTTCGCACAATGGCTGCGGCTGCCCCGCGATGGGATGGGAACACTGGTCAGTTCCTCCTGCCCGGCTTACTCAATTCGCCTCTAAAAACCTCCCCTATTCAGAAGAGTATTTGGCCTTCTTGCAGCCAGCACTGTCTTGTTTCGTGTTGCAAGGATATTTGGTGCCTGTGGCACTGAGTAAGAGTGGTGTAAATCGGAGCCGCCATAAATCAGTGAATCCCTCTGCTACCACTGAGGAAGAACAAGGGCACCTTCTATTAGGAGAGCTGCAGTTAATATGAGGACACATCCTTGGTCATCTTTTCTTGATTGTTATAAATTAGAGGGACACTTTCTTCACCTGGAATGCTGAGTGCTCTGTGCCTTGTCCCTGGAGGTGGGGATGCCTTGGATCCTCTCCCAGTACACACAGTTTTCTCATCCCAGGTGACTGCCCTCGTCAGAGAGGTGGGAATGGGGGTTGTGTGAGAGGAAGGGTGGGCAGAACTGGACAGCAGCTTTTGGATTCAAAACTGATGGGAGGGTCTGCTCAGCTGGCACGTCTCCAGTGTCTACATTTTCCCCTGTCTCCTCCTTTTCTTGTTAGGGCAAGGCCATGCTGTTGCCTCACGCTACTTACCTTGGGGTGCTGGAGGCTAATTTGGGAAACAGCTTGGTGGCAGCTGCGTGCACACGCTTCCTGTGGCTGGCTGTAGCAAATGCTGCCCCACACCTTTGTGGTTTTTTTTCGCTCCTCTAGACCTTCCTGAGATCAGTGTGAGCCACGTGAACCTGACGGTGCGGGAAGGGGAGAACGCCGTCATCACCTGCAATGGCTCAGGATCGCCGCTGCCAGACGTGGACTGGACAGTGGCCGAACTCCACTCCATCAACACCCACCAGGTAGGGGCTGCAGCCCCTCAGTGCTGCCTGTGCCCAATGTGGCAAGAGCAGTGCAGCTGCCAGGAGTTCCCCAGGTCCGTGCATGCAGGTATGAGAAAAGAGAAATTGTTGTATGCAAAGGAAAGCTGAAGCCATGCTCTATCCACACAAGAAGCTGGGGACTCCCAGAAAGGGAGCAGAACCTTTCCTCTGTGTGGCTGGAAAGTGAAGATGAGAGAACTTCAGAGCTCAGTGCCCCCTGGTTGAATTAACTCATATGTCCTCTGATGAAACTGTACTAAAACTACCTGTTTGCAATGCCTAAGTAGCAGCTAAGTAGGGTTTTCTAGGGGCCAGCCGTGTTTATTGGTGCTACAATGCCATGGCTCTCCCCTTCCCAGTATTTCCTCTTACAAGATGTGGTGTGTTTAATCAGGTGAGGAAATACCTCCCTCTACCCAGATCCCAGTTGTCCTTGGATTTTGGAGACCCTCTCACATGGAAACTGTGATCCTCCTTTTCTGGGGATGGTAGCGGGGAGGAAAGGAGCCACCAGATACTGATTTCTGTCCATGTTTCTCTCTGGGGTTCTTAGACCAACCTCAACTGGACCAATGTTCATGCCATCAATTTAACCTTGGTGAACGTCACCAGCGAGGACAATGGATTCCTGCTCACCTGCATTGCTGAGAACGTGGTGGGGATGAGCAATGCCAGCGTGCTGCTCACTGTCTACTGTAAGTACCAGTGGAGACACCTTGTCCATACAGAGCCTGGGGGGCCTGCCCTGGGAGATGTTTGAAGGCGCAGCCACTTGCTACCTGTGCCATTCTGGTTTTGTGGGCGAGGATTAGGAGGAGCTGAGCACAGTGAGCTGGAGGTGGATCCTCACACAGCTCTCTCTCAAGCTGTCAGTAATTTTGCTTTCCTGATGCTTCCGTTAATCCAGAAATGAGCACAAGAGCAGGGAAGGAACAGCAGTGCCACAGTGGTGGTGGTGGGCATTTCTTGCCTGTCTCTTGGAAGATTCAACAGGCTAAGGGAAAGCCACAGAGGGGCTAAAAATCTGTTTACAAACACGAAGTTTCTTGCCCTGATGCTATGTGAGAGGTTCAGTGGCACCCTTGCCAAAGTTTAAAACTTGCCACTGATTTCAGGGATGTTAGTGCTTCCTCTCAGGTCAGAAACGACAAAGTTAAACTGCAAAGGTCATGTAAATGTGCACGTGTCAAATTTGAACTGCTCACTTTTATCTGCAAGTAGCTCGACTTTCTTTGTGCTTTCTAATATAACAAAACCCTGACCTTAAGAGGAAGTTTACACAGCCTTGTGGTCTCAAGCAGCTGAGATTCACTATATTTTGCTGTGTCTGTAATATTTGCCCTTACTCTGTAGTTTGAAAATTTATCCCCCACCCCCAACCTTGCCATGTATAGGGGAGAGCCTTGCGGGATTCTGGCTGCTCTTGGTGAACCCATGCATGCTGTGTGATGCTTTACTACTTTCATCTTCCTTCCAATAAGTGCTATTGATGGATTGAAGGATGGAGGTAATGAAAGTTCAGCCCAGCTCAGAGCTGACTGGTCAGCAGACGGGTGTTTTTTGCACGGTGTTTTAGCATCTGTTCCTCCGCACTGTAAACAGCACGATGCCCATGCCTATTTTCACCTGTGAAATCCTCTGAGCTGCCGACAGTTTATGCTACCCTTGCTCTTGTTGCACAGAGCCATCACTCAGGCTGTAATTTCACACTGAAAAGATCTGGGTTTGTGTGTGTAGGTGGCTGCCTGTTTTGAATCCCCCTTGCCAGGAAGATATGAACAAGCCACATGCGGATCTGGGCCTGCGAATGACAGAGGGTGGCTGGGACACGACCTTGTGGGTCAGGGCAGATGGGTGCTGGTGGGAGAATTTTGCTGAGCTCCAACCAGCTCTGCACCTTCTTCTCTTCTATCACCTTCACTGCCTGAAAAAATTTGCTGTCTTCTTTCACAAAGATGGGTCAAAGTTGATATGTTGGTTTTCTTCCTTGTGGATGCTCAATGGCTTATCTTTGCAGCTGGATGGTAGCAGGAAAAGGAGAGTTTTAGGGAAGACATGCATCTTTGTGTCATATATCTTTGCACAAAACTTGTTCTTCTAGTTCAGACTGTGCCAGCCTTGGGGTTTGGGGCCTTAGGTGTAGGCGTTGTAAACGGGGTTTCAGAAGCTATAGCAGGGCAACATCTGAATTCTTGGGGTGTCCCAAGGGGAAGGCGATGCATATGCAATAAATTGCAGGTGGAGTTTCTGCTTTTCTTATCCCTCTCCCACTCTACTCCCTTTAATTAAAACACCCCTGGAGGTTATTCGGCGAGCGAGAACTCCTTTGGGATATTCAGGCAGCCAAAGCCCCCAAGGACAGACAGTCTCTGAGGGATGTTTGCTTCCACAGCTATGCAATCCAGAATTGCTCGGTGCGACTGGAAAGCTCCCACGGGCACCTTGCACATGTGTAATGTAACAGTGCTACGTCACCGTGTCCTCCTTAATGGGGACAGGCGCCTCCCCGGGATCCCTTGGGGGAAGCAGAGCAGCAGTAGATGTGTGGACAGGACAGTCCAAGCTTAATTGTTCCTAGGCTGGTGAAATTCCCATCCCTGTCTTTAATTTATACCCCTGTTTGGAAGGCCAAGAGGCCTGGCCCTGGCTCCTCCTTCCAGGGAGGGTGGAGTGGTTCTTGTGACAGCGCTGCTTCTTTACAGACACCCATGGGAAGAGTAGAAGGAGCAAGTGATTTTGGAGGTTTTCAATGCTCTTTGTTTCCGTGGTGCACAGAGTGGTGACGTTGGGTGGAGGTTGCTGTGAGCCTGCCATGTTTCTCTCTGCTAGATCCCCCTCGCATCCTTACTCTGGAGGAGCCGGTGCTACACATGGAGCACTGCATTGCATTTGCAGTGCATGGGAACCCAGCTCCCACCCTTCACTGGCTGCACAACGGCCAGGTCCTCCGGGAGACAGAGATCATCCACATGGAGTTTTACCAGCAAGGGGAAGTGTCTGAGGGTTGCCTGCTCTTCAACAAACCCACTCACTACAACAATGGCAACTACACGATTGTGGCCACCAACCAGCTGGGCTCAGCCAACCAAACTATCAAAGGACACTTCCTTGAAAAGCCTTTTCCAGGTAGGATATTCAGTTTATCTCACCAGGGCTCCTTGCAATCCGAAGGTCTTATTATGGCCCTGCCAGTAAATCCTTGCCTTGACAACCCAAGTTGGCTTTGTCTGAGCATCAGGTTGGAAGAGGTGACCCCTGGCAGCCTCTTCTTCTGACCAGTATGATTTTCATACACAAGTGTACTTTGGTGTCACATGAACTCTTTCATGCTGGGAGAGGTGCTAACTGCTTTAGATAATTTTACTTTGTAGCATATTCTGCAGTGTATTTATTTATTTATTTTAAAGATCTTTAGGAATTTCAGTGGGAATATGATGTAAATTTGGCCAATTATTTTGGAACTCCTTTTGGGTGCCCCAAAGAGGCTGCTGAATTTTTTCGAGATAAAGTGTTCTGGTGTGTGATAGTCATAAGCTATAGAAAGGAAAAGCCTTTGAAGTGATGCAGCCTGTCCATTTGTTTTTTCTACTTCTAGCTTGCATTTGTGAAATGATTAAAGCTGGATGCAGCCATGTCAGGATTGTTTTCTTTCCGAATGCAATATGTGCAATTCCAGGATGACAGGGCTACAAAAGATGCGACAGCTCAATTAGTCACTTTGCATCAGTTTGCTGGGATTTCTTAACTGATTGCTTGGAATTCCCTGTTGTACTCCCTGGTGATTCACAGCTTAAGTGCAAAAAAAAAAAAAAAAAGCATTTGAGGACATGAAGATCCATCTCTGGGAAGTGCCGTAGAGACTTTCGTGGTGGCCTGGCTGCTCTGTAGGAGCATCTCGGTCTGCTCCCTGACAGTGCAGCACCATGCTGGCCATCATGGAGTTAAGATCTGTGCTGCCTTCAGGAATGATGCCATGAGAAAGTGGCAGCTCTAAATTGGCCCCTGCAGCCCAAGAAAATCCAGCAAAATAGGGCGTTTGCTAAATATAGCAAAATACCAACGGTACTCTCATTTATTATTTATATCACACCATATATGTACACAGAGTTTTCCCGCAGGTCAAATATCATAAATGCAAACCCAAGTCTCTGCCTTGAAGATCTGACAATTGAACAAATGAGCTGATATGGATGGGAGTGGAAAATTTGTATTCTGACTTCAAGGATGCTGCCCTGTTTGACTATCTGACCTATTTATGTTTCCTTCTGTCAGGGCAGAAGAGCTTATCAAATGTAGGTGGGTGAGGAGAGGTGCACAGGTTTGCAGTCTCAGCTCTGTCAGGTCCCACTTTTGTGACTCAATTTCCCCATCTGTGAAATGGGGGCAGCTCCTAAGTAGGTGCTGGACCTCCAGGAAAGGGAGGCAGATAAGCTCTTCTGGAGAGCTGATTTTGGAAATGGGTCTGAGCCATGCTGTGGTGTGGAAAAGCATATTGATGTTTGAAGAGTATCTTGCATTAGAGGCTCTGGGAGAATGGGGTTGTGTGAATATATGTAAAATGTTGCCCTTGTGAATGCATCTCCACCCACACCTCCTGTGTGCTGTCAGTGTGGGGTGCTTACTGACCCTGAACCATCTCTCAGCAGGAACTGACCCGTTTCCTTTATTTCTTCTGATCCAAAGTCCCAAGCCATTCCTCACCTGGGCAAACCCTGTCAGCCCAACGCAGGATGTAATTTACTTTCCTTGAAGCTTGTTGCTTCGTCCACTACCACAGCTGACACGTACACTCGCTGCAGCTGACGTTTATAATTTCCCATTTGAAGGTAGATTCCTTCAGAAAATGAAGGAATTGAAAGGTCCCCAGTGTGGGTCGTTCAGTCCCCTTGTTGCTTACAGCGATTCGCACATGCAAGGGCCTTGCTGTCACTACCCAGGGTGAGATTATTAGTCTTAGTTAATTAATGAAAGCATAGTGCCTTGAAGAGTTTCTGTCAGTGTAGAAAAGGACCTGTGGCCATGTATTTTAGAACCCCCTGGTCAAGAACCTCTCATTGGTGAAAGGCCACGCTCTGCTTTCCAGGCTGAGAGGAGCAAAGTGCTGTTAGAAGCTGGGATCTGAGAGATGTAAGCTCCATGCCATATCCACCTTCTCTCTGATGCTGCAGGGCAGTGGCTCCCAGGACAGATTTGTGTCATATCCTGTAAAAATCTCATTGCATGTTGAAATTGGTATCTCTGCCACAAGCTACCTTCTCATTTAATCCACAAAGGTTATCGTACCTGTAATGAGTGTTCAGTTCTCTGGGAACTTCTCACAGAACTTAAGTTGGCTGAAATTTCTTGGCTATTTTTATGCTTGGAAAAATAGGGTTTAATGGAAAAAACCCTTTTTGTGGATTTCTGTTGAATTTGCTTAGTTCAGCAGAGGAAATGGAAAGGGGAAAATGTAGAAGCAGGAACAATTTTGTGACTAGACTCTGCCTTAATAGGAAAGAAAAAGTCTACAAATAAAATATTTCTTTCCTTCCCACCCCCGCCACCCTTCTTGCTAGAAAAAGCCAAGGAAAGTTACTCGTCTGCTTGACTTAAACCAAAAATATTTGTTCAGGTTTTTTTCCCCTGGTTTGGAAAGCCATGTTTGTCACCTGGGGTTTGTTTTACACTTCCCTTCCAAACCTCACCCGTGCTCCAGCATGAGCATTTCAGCATCCTTCCAGGAGCCCTCTGCCAGCAAAGCTGTGTAAACTCCAGTCAGTATCGGGCTGTTTCTGACATGGGCGAGTGAGTTGGAAGCTGACGTGATTCTCGCTCTGTGTAAACTCAGTGTCACCGAGGGCTTTAGGCCTCATCGTCTGGGGCCTCGGCCGCCTCCAGAGCTGAAGGAGGTTTGCTGAATAGGCTGGAGCAGTCAGGGGGCTGGCAGCAGAGCCTGCTGTTCTTGTCTGGGGCAAGAGGCAGCTCCTGGACAGCCACAGCCTCTGAGTCCAGTTCAGGTGCTATCAGCTGTTACGGGTGGCTCATGAAAAGCAGATCAGAGGAGTTCTCCTCTTACTCCCTGCCCCAAGCTGGGCACTCCTCCATGCGAGTTGGTCCTGGTCCTTGTAGGGTTTTGTCCTTGGGTGCACACTGCCATGCAGGGCAAAATCTGCTTCCCTCCCCTCCACCTCCATCCTGCAGAGCGCTGTGTGTTTGTTGAGCTTTGCTTGCCTGCTGGAAGCAGGGTTGTTTACCAGTCGTTCACAAGTGCTACTTGTTCTCCATTTTGGCCTCACAGTGGTATCCCTCCCCTCCTCTTTCAGCCCAAGGTTCTCCATCCTGACCTCCAGTGTGTCCTGCTGGCACATGCACTGCAATTTCCAGGAACAGTTGCCCCAGAGGAAAAAATGTGAAAAGTTGGTGTCCTGGGCTCTTTGGGGTGGTGGAGTGTGTATGAGGTGGGTGGGGAAGGAGACCCCTCTCCCTTTGCTGTGGTGCTAATCGTGTTGCTTCTCTCTTTGTCCTTTCCACAGAGAGTACGGACAACTTTGTCTCAAGTAAGTGTCTCCTTGCCTCTTGCATACTGTGGCTGGTTTGTTTCTGTGGTTTCCTGTTCCCCTCTGTGATTTACATAGGAAAAATGAGGAAGCCAGAAGCAGGTTGGTAGAGGTTGTACTAAGCCCTGGCTTCCCTGTGCTTGAACAAGATCATTGGGGAGCTTGTGATCAGCTGGGTAATCTCTTGAGGCCAGGAGATGCTCATTTGCCTCTAGTGGTGTCCCAAAGAAGATCCTGTAAAGGAAATGATGGTTGGTTGTGGTGTAGCAAAAGGGATCTTAATGTGATGCAGGCTGGCCTGTCCCGACCAACAACATCTCTCTGGTGTGGGCTGGGATAAGAAGCAGGAGTCAATTCTGTCACGTTTCTTCAAAGAATTCTTCCCTCCACCCCCCAAAACACGTCATACACCACACACCACAAACAGCACTCAAGTTACTGTTTCTTTGGATCAAGTTTTGCTGGAGTCAGTGGTGTTTTAACCCCACTTAGCTCAGTAGATTTCTGAAAACTAGGAGAGGGCTTGAGGCTGGTGGGAACCCATTCCAGGACAGCAGGCACCCAAATGTTTCTCATTTGGGAGGCTGGAGAGACATCGGCATGGTGCTGGTTGGTGTTTTCTCTGCTGATGTGCACAGGGAACTCTCTGATGGTTGATTTGTGCCTTCTGAAACAAAGCTGCAGACTCTTTTTGGGGTGAACTGGATCTCGTTAGGTCAGGCAATGCTGTTGGAACGTGCTGGTGCCTTGGGAGTCCCACAGGAGCCGCACTGAATTTTGTGTCTTTGGTGTTTTGGTTTCAGTCGGTGATTATGAAGTGAGTCCCACCCCACCAATCACTGTGACCCACAAACCAGAGGAGGACACTTTTGGGGTGAGTCCTGGTCTCTTCTCAACAGAACTGCTTTGCATTCATTCCTTGCTAATGATGACTCAGTATTTGTATTTCTCTGCTGTTTTGAGATGTTTGCAAGGAAAATCTCTTTCTTTATGACTCAGGACAGCAATCAGAAGGATTTTGTGGCTTGTGTCAGGCAGGTAAAATACTGACACAAACCATCTGATCCGCTTGGGTCTGCAGTGTGGAACCAGGGAACTCTTTGAAAACAAGGCATCCTGTGAAGTCTCTGCTGGCAGGGTCAGGAATTCTCACTCTAATAAAGTAGCACCCAGAGAACAAACAAACAGGCAATTGTGTGTTTTGGACTGTTATTGATCTGTTAAGCTTAGCCTGGTGAGGGGCTTGGGTTTAGTTTGGTTCAATTCTGTCAGTGTCTGTTTGCCCTCTCTCCTGCTGTGCAGGGCATGCCTAAAATGAAAAAGGAAAGTAAGTCTAGGGCTTATCAGATCTCAGCATTGTCTTTGGCAGAATCCCAGTAGAAAAAAGAAAAATAAAAGTTTGTATAAGTATTAGAAGAAAAACATTACCATGTTACACAATTGCTCTAATTCTGTGAAAATTTTAAGATACTGAAATCCACGAAGTGTCAACAGATCAAGCAAAACTCAGTCCACCTTGGTTTCAGTTCTCATCTAACAGAAAACCTCCTTTAACTGAAGTGGAAGCTTTGAACAGTGAGGTTGGAGTAATAATGTGCACTGATTATTAAATATAAAGCACAGAAAATAAGCTGGGGATGAAAATAGAATGTGGTAAAATAAAAATTTAAAAATACCATAACAAATGTACCAAGAGCAGGGAAAAAGATTGCAAAATGAAATTACTCCTTCTTGGTTAAATGATGTATTTTCTGTTATAGCAGAGTACAGTTTTGTAAGAGGAAGTGAAGTCTAAATGCATCACAAGACCTAGTACGGAACAATTGGGCACATGCCAGAGAAATTGTTGTTTACATCAATGCAATAAAAGTATCTCAAGCAAAGACTTGAAGGAATAAATATTCATAAATATTAAAATAAGCCTGAGATTGTAAACCCTTTAGGGCAAGGAGGTTTTCTTTCCCTGCTTGTACATTGCCACAGTGGAACCACAGCTTCAGTGCAGGACTTGGACATTGTTGTAGTATAAATATTTACTAGTAAAATTACAATAAATAGGGAACCGTTAGAGGCTTTTGGAAACTCGGATTTTTACAGGGAAAAAAAGCCCTAGTTCTACTTAATTTCTTTTGCTTTCTTTTTGTGGTGTGTTATTTTCCCTCACTCTGTCCCGAGGGAGGTTTGGATGGAGGCAGAATTGTGTTCCCAGCTGAGCTTTGAATAGCTTTAGAGTTGTAATGTCATGGCAAAGAGGTGATGTCAGAAATGGAGGCTTGGGGTGTGATGCAGTGAAGGCAGAGCCCAGGCATTGGAGCAGACATCTTTTTTTCCTGCGGGTATATGGAGTGAGAGGCTGGGGAAAACTGGTGTCAGAGCAGCATCACTGATGGGAAGATCCCAGCCCCCAGTCCTGTAAAAAGCCTGCAATACCTCCAAGCTGTGCCAAAGCCTGCTGCTTTAACCTGTGTTTTCCTCCATTGCTGATATCCACAGGGCTGCAGCAGACGGGGTGAGACTATAGAAAGGTATTAACTGGACAAGGAGGTGCTGTATTTGTGATTTAGACTCCAAAATTCCTCTGTGTTGACTCTAAGGCTTTTTCCTTCCAGGTTTCCATAGCAGTTGGGCTGGCAGCTTTTGCCTGTGTCCTCTTGGTCGTCCTCTTTATTATGATCAACAAGTATGGCCGGCGGTCCAAGTTTGGGATGAAAGGTAGGTGCAGTTGCTTTCCTTTAGCAGGAGGCACCTTCCAGGATTTGCCCGGCTCTTATAGCACACGCGGAAAGGTGTTGTGGCTTTATTCCTACAATGCGAAGCCTTCCGAAGGGAATGCAGCCCTCTTCTGTTAGTTGGGAGAGTAACGGAGATCAGCGGGCTGGTGGTTCTCAGCTGTGTGTGCTCCTGTGGGCAGAAGTGTGGGTGTGTGTTCCTTATGAGTACATGGGTTGTCCAGGAGAGCTTTGAGCCTGCTCCCTCCCGCCCTGCATTGTGTTCAGGCCGGCATGGTCTTGGGTGAAGTGTGTTTTATGGACTTGGCCGTGCAGTGGCTGGGGTGTGAAGGGGGTGACAGAAGGATGTGAAATTGGTTTGAGTTCTGTTGGGTAAGCAGGTGCAGCCACTCCGTGCCTGTCTGTGAGTGGGGACCGAGGTGCTGCTATCACTTTATGTCTGTATTGGGAAAGCAGTGGTGTGGAATGTCTCTTTCTGATGACTCTCTGATGGAAGGTTT
Source organism: Mystacornis crossleyi (assembly GCA_013400655.1). Classification (NCBI taxonomy): domain Eukaryota; kingdom Metazoa; phylum Chordata; class Aves; order Passeriformes; family Timaliidae; genus Mystacornis; species Mystacornis crossleyi. The sequence continues at coordinate 1,353 of VYZQ01054855.1, read as the reverse complement.
CCTCCTCTGTGTCATGAATAATGACTTTGGAAATTTATTTCAAGTGTCACTGGTAGTGACTGGAAGTGAGAAGGTGTCTGCTGTTTGCCAGGCCGAACTGGTCTCTGTCCTACCGACGCCAGCTCTGTGATGTGACAGAGCCAGTGCCAGAAGTAGATGATTCTGTGCCATCTGCTTTTTGTGACTCTGCTGGTATCTCCAGCTGGGCAGCGTTGGTGGTGCCCGGTGAAGGCTGAAGGAGGAGCCTTCACATGACAAAGTAGTTCCCAGCCGAACTGGTGGCTCATGCACGCACTGTTTGAGGCCAGGCTTTGACAAATATGAGCTTCTCCCAAGGCTCCCAAGTCACTGCCTATTTCCTGGCCTTGCTGTGGTCTGTGCTGCAGGGCAGGTTCATAGGTTTGGGAGTGTTCCTTGTGCTTGCCTAGGGCTTTGTTTTCTTTACGTAGACATTTCTTGAGTGGGTCCAGATGGGATTCTGGCTGGAGTTTCTCCTGTGCATCCTATGGAGATAGAAGGCAGGACATTTAATTAAATAGTGAATCTTCTACACCGAATTAGGAATATTTAGTCCATATGCCCAATGATAAGAACCATCTGGTGGAGTGTGCTGACTGGTGGGTGGAGTAGAGGACTGGAAGACATGGTTCCTGGGATCAATTCCCAGCTCTTCTACTGACTCACTTAGCGGCCATAGGCAATTAGCTATCTTAACCTCTGTCTCTGCTCTAATTTCCCCATCTGTAAAACTGGGATGATGTTCTGTGCCTTCTGGAGGGATTTGTCGGAACGCTTTGGAAGTGCTTGGGCACGTGCCGCTGATGGAGCTTTGAGATACAAATATAAAAAGGAAAAGTAACATCTGACTCTGGTGGAAGAATCAAAGAGGAGTGAAGTGAGCCTGATGTGAGTAACGAGTCTTGGTGAACAGATGTGTGTATGTGTTCAGAGGTGTTTGGATAAGTATGTCAGTGGATTTTCTGCATTCCCAGAAACCAGAGGGGTGCCATGACGGGCCCTTGCGTGTGAAGTTTAACGGAGGCAAAACTCTTTAGCTAAGAGAACGTGCTTTCCTCCTCATCATGTTGTGTTTCTTCCAATTCTGATACAAAACCACAACCCTGCAAAGTTTCTACGAGTTTTATTGACGTTGCTTGGAGAGACGGAGTTGGCAGAGGATAAATACATCTCCAAAACCAGGGAGAGATAACTCTTTATTAAGTCACAGTTATCATAGGCACCACGATGGACAGCCTACACACACAGCCCAAACTCTGCTCTGCTCGGTTAACTCTTGGGCAGGAGGCATCCTTTATGGCAGCCAGCATGTTTTTATTTACTAAGGAAAAAAAA
>VYZQ01054851.1:0-22846 GCA_013400655.1 Mystacornis crossleyi | reverse complement strand
GAAGAGAAGAGAAGAGAAGAGAAGAGAAGAGAAGAGAAGAGAAGAGAAGAACTTATTAAGGGCTTAAAGCATGTAATTAAGGGCATTATCCCTCTAAAACACTGACAGGCTTCGGGCATGGACCTCTTCATATTCTTCTCTTTTGTACTTTGTTTCAATAAAGCTTGTCCTCCTCATGTGCCTCATGCCTTGCATTTCTCAGATAAAGACTGTGCTCCCTGACAGGGCCTAAAGAGGTCCTGCCTTCCTCATCCTCCTCTTCTTCCCATTGCTGCTGGATGAAACTTCCCTCAGCAGAGGATGCCTGAGGTTGTCATGTGGCTGCTCTCTCCATATGATATGATGATATTTCTTATTGACCACGTTCACAGACCACATCCATCCATCCATCCATCCATCCATCCATCCATCCATCCATCCATCCATCCATCCATCTCCCCTCCCTCTCCATTTCTTCTTCCCTCCTCTTCCCTGCTCCCTGTGACCATGCCACTGCTTACTCATCCCTGCTACTTTGAAACCTTTTTATTTTTCCTGTGTGGCAGCCAGGGACTGCTGACAGGGGCCCATCTGTGGGCTATATGCTGCCTCTTCTGAAGTGGAATAAGAGGCCTCTTATTCAGAGAGTGGAGACAAGTTGATAGGTAGTGGTTTACCCCTCTCTCTGAAACTCAGGGTCTGCTTTTTGGAGGCTTTTTCAGAAGCTGTTCATGCATTGTTAGTGTGAAATCGTACTTGCAATAACTTATTTCTGGAGCTTTTCTATTGTGCTGCCTGTGCTGGCAATTAATTATTAAGGCAGCTTATTTACAGGCAGCGCTTACTTTTGTCTAGCACCTCCAGTGAGATGTGAATAGCAACATTTTTCGTTGCTGGCACAGAGAGGCAGATTCATCCTCTTTCAGGGCAAGACTGTAATCCAAACAATAACTCTGAGAGAGAGTCAACCTTGGTTTTAAAAGAAGAAATTCAGCCCTTGAAATCCCATGTATAGGTCAGTAACCTTGGACTTGTTTGCTGTTGCTTTTTTTAAGTTTTTGTTTGTTTGTTTGTTTACACTTTACAGCAATGGCTGCTCTCAGTTATTCCCATGCTCCAAGGCTGTAGTGTCTGTAGCTCTTGCACTGCAGCACTTTGCAGCAGATGATTAAAAATCCGGGAAATGTGAGTCCCTCTTCATCTCATCCCTGCCCTTGGGAAGGACAGCCCCATCCCTGGGAAGGAGATGTGCAGTGCTATCACTCAGTACTGACAGATCAGTTGCCCTCCAAAATGCAGCAAAAGCTGCATTTTGCTGTGCAACTGTAGGCTGGGGACAGTGCTGGCTCCCTTGTCCCCCCTTGCACACAACAGAGGCTGGACAGAAAGTCCTTGTGGGTGTTTTGAGCATCAACCTTCTCTGTCCCAGGGCTTTGGATGATCTCTTGTCCCAGGCTGGGGAAAAAGGCAGGAGCTGCAGCCTCTGCTGCCTGAGGCCCAGTGGGAGAAGCCATCTGCAAGTTCTTGTGGGCCTGTAAAAGTCAACATGATGAAGGTGTGACCCCTGGTTTCACTAAGAGCTGGTTGAAAGCCAAAACCACAACGGGGTTTGTGATTTTTTTTTTCCTTTTACCTTCACGGTAACTAGAAGCCATCCCATAAAAGGCAGATCTGGACCAATCAAAAGCCGACGTGCATGAGCACTGGCATTTTTCCTTACCCTTGTGTATCTCTGCTTGACTTCTGCTTCGAAAATTTGGCCAAGAAATTACAAATCCCCCCTCTGTGAGACACCAACTCTGCTGTTTGTTTGCATTTTTCCAGTCCCAGCAACAGCCACGGTGCTGACGAGGCCGTGGTTGTAGCCATGTGCTGGAGAGGCCTCTTTCTGTTCAGAGAGATTTGGGGGATGTCTCTGTCCATCACCTTCCCCTCACTCCAGTGGGACAGGAATCCCATGCTGGGCTCAGCACCAGGGTCTTGCTTCCAAGTCTTGCTCCCGAGATTGTCACAGCTCCTCCATGGACTCGCAGCTGGACACTATCTGCAGGAACAGGCTCATGGGCTGCTCTACGAACTGCCCGGGCGTCTGTGCACTCCCTTCACTCGTGACCAAGGCCTTGTCTTGCCTAGAGAGACAGCACAGAGACGCTCGTGGTGCTCACCTGGAGCCAGGGCTGCCCTACCTGTGCTTCCCAGTGGTCCTTTCTCTCCCTTCAGACGGTGCCTTTGTCAATGAGCAGCACACTAAAGTAAGATCCCGTGGCTTTTCCTGCCCCGCTCTTCAAAATAACAGCTGTGCCCTTGGAAGGCTGTTTTTCACTCAAAGAAATTCCATTTTATCCTCTTTTTCTCCCCCACAGCTGTGGCTCTGAGCTCTGGCAGCTGCAGGACTGAGCAGGACCACAGGTCACGAGTGTTTGCACCCACTGGCGCCAAGCCCGATGCTCTGCCTCTGGCACCCAGCTTGACCCTCTGCTGAGGCACATCCAGGGGCTGTTCTCTCCCCCTGCACTTTAAAGATGTGCTTGAAAATAAAATGAAAGCTGCCTGTGATGTTCCAAGGAGACAGATGCTGGAGAAAGTCCCCTGCTGATTTTGCATAAGCAGGAGGACAAGAAAAATTGTTTCCAAGTTTTCCAGAGGCAGAAGATGCAAAAGAAGCATTTTCTGAGGAGGGAGGCTCAGCTGTCTCTCAGAGTCTGCTCATCTTCACAGCTTCCCTTGGATCAAAACCCCTCAGACCCGGCTAGGACAGTGCTGTGTGTAAACAGACGAGCAGCACTGGGTGTCTGGGTTTCAGGCCCTTGCATTTGTACTCTTCTCTCCCCTCTCTCACCACTTGCACTCCAGCACAGTGGAGACATTCCCATCAGCCACATTTATGTGCCTTCTGCACTTCTTTTTTCAGCCAGTCTCAAAAGCTGCCAAGCAGATGGAAGGCTCTGAAAGATTCAATAACCTTGAGCAGGTTTTGGGTGGAGCCCTGTGTTATGAATGGATGATGTGAGTTTAAATCAGTCCCTGCCTTGTGCCCAGGCCTCTGGCAGCAGGCAGTCATGTTACTGAGGTGGTCGGCACCCCAAAATCCACTTCCATTTGCAAGCTCTTTAATAATGGCTGATTTGGTCTATTATAAAATGAGTTATTTATTAATAGATACAAAACTAACAGACACAGGACTTAAAACAGACTATTACTACAGAGGGGTAAGATAAAAAGGCATACTAGTATTATACACGAAGTTAAAGGTACCATTAAACTTACAGCTAGCTAAGAAAGAGTATAACTTAATTTCAGTGTTTCTTACCATCCAATCTTGATGCAGTACACACTGAGAAATCCTTTCTCTCCATTCCCAGGGAAAGGGACCTGGAGTTGCATCCAGCTCCAGGGAGAAATCTTCTCACATGTTTCCATGGAATGTGTAAGAGACTTCTGCCTCTGTGATAACGGTGTGGGCTTTTATAGACATAAGAACTGTGTCTTCTGGTCAAGAATATTTTTTTCATCTCTTCCCACATTTGCTTTCCAGACTAAGGTGTTGATTCTTAGCTGGGTGTCTGAGCCCTTTTGGCACGAGAGATACCCCGTGCTGGGCCTGTGACCCACCCGAGTTATCTCCTGCATATGCACCAACCATCTGTGGTGGAGAGAGGGGGTAGATCTGTCCTGCCACACCCTGGTGCCCATCGTGGGCTGTAACACTGGAGACTGTTTAGAACACGGTGCTGCTGTTGTGTGGTGAGTAACCTGCTCACCCCAAACTTCCCAGGTCGGCTGAACCTAGTGCAGCCTCTATTCCTGGCTTTGAACATAGTGCAGGGGGCTTTAACCTTGCCAAGCTGCTCCCCTGCCCGTATCATCCCAGGGAGATTCCCCAGCCTCCCAGGGATGAGTGCTCCCCGTGCAAAGAGACCTTCAAAGAACCACAGGGCTCCTGATGTCCTCCTGCAGCCTCCCAACCAGGCTGCTCACGGGGGGAGTGAGGACCGTCTGGGAAAGGAGTGCTCACCACAGAAAGTCCTGCGAGTCCACCTCTGCTGCAATGTGTCCACCTTGTGTCACTGTCTCTGAAACTTATTCCAGTTTCAGACTGAGCTTTCAGATTTATGCCTATGGGCAGCAGCAGCCTGAGCTGGGGAAAGGGGTTTTTCATTCGTGTAGGCACAGGGATTTCAGGGTTTGGTGTCTGTGAAGCTGCAGGGGTTCCAAAACAATTCTGGAAATGTTGAAACAAATGAACAGCGGGGTTGGTGTTTTCCCTGTCTCACTAGATCCAGCCTCTGCGTGCTTCCCCAGCAATGTGGGCTGTGGTGCAGCCAGGAGGGGAGCGTGCTGGGGGTATCCAGCAGCTCCAGGAGCTCTGCAGAGGGCGAGGGAGGTGCTGGAACGTTATCGTAGCTGATTAACACCATCCATCAATGCCTGATTAAAACGAGCAGAAATGTTTTTTATTCCTCTGCAGCAGAAGAGCTCTCTTATGCAGAAAGTGCTTCTCTTAATTACCACTCTGTAAACCCTCATCGAGACAGAGCATCAGCATTGTAGCTTAATTCCTCTCTATGGTAATAACTTTCTCATTTCGTAAGTGCATAAGGCAGGATAATACCTATGGGTTTTGGTACTTTGCTTTTTTTTTTTTCCCCCTGTCATTTGTATCAGAAGTGTCCTTCCAGTGATGGAATAGCAGAAAATGCAGTGGGATGGCAATTCCTACAGCAGTTAGAGGCAGAGCCATTCTGTAACCCTTGTGTGGGGCAGGGGAGTTCAGGCTGAGATTGCAGATCCAGCTTTCACAGCTGGCTCACTTCTATTATCTGCTCATCTGTCCTCTCTCAGATTCTGGGTGAAACCCCAGCTTGGCTAACGTCAGAGACATCATTTGTTTGAATAAGCTTGATATTTAATCTACTTTTTCTTTTTCCTTTTTTTAATGCCATTGCATGTTTCATTTAAATAGATAAAGTTGCTTTTTAAAATGTTTTAAAGCACACGTACCTCAACCACTTAAAGAATAGCATTAGTGGGCTTGTGAGAAAGTGTAATTTCATTGTGAAACCTGATTGTGGCAACAAACCCCCTAAAAAACTTGGACACAGCTGGCACTCATGCACAGCAACAGTAAAAGGGCATATGTTGAACAGGGGTGTGTATCTAATCCTATGTGGTGAGATTTGGACAGGATCATGAGAGGCAGAGAAAGGGATGAACAGATGTGCCCAGGAAGATGCTACTGCCCTGAAATGCTGGCAAGCACTGACAAAAACGTATTGAGGAATTTTTGGAAATCAGAGCTAAAAGTGATTTTTGGCTGGGATAAATGCAAGAGAGTGAAGGTGAAATATAAAACGATTGCAAGGGAGGGTGAGTACAACATAAAACAATGTCAGTCGCAGGAGGGACCGTGAAGTAGGCACGGGGGAGAGAGGAGCAAGAGTCACCCTGTGTGTCCCCTCTGCCCTGCTGGCATGTGCAGAAAGTGGGACGAAAACCTTGATAATGGTTTTCCAGCTTCCTGCTGGGTTAAGAAGGGATTGTTTCAGCTGAGCACAGACACTGGTGTGGTGGCAGGACAGAAAAATACCGTGGCACCTTGCACCTTGGCACGGATATTCTGTACCCAGACCCTTCCCAAACATCAGGGCAAAACACAGCCAGTGAAATCCAGAAAAGCCCTTTTGCACTTAAAAGTTGGGCTTTTTTTGTCTTCTGTTGAGAGCAGTACAAAGAGCTGGGGAAGGTTGGTTCAGCAAGTGAAGGGGACAGGGCAAAGGTGAGGTGCGGTGGGGAGGCAGGGGGGATGTGGTGCAGGAGGGGTGAGGAGGCTGAGGATGGGCCCAGATTCTGTTCTGAGTGATGGGTGGATGGACGGCCCTGTGTGAGGCAAGGATAAATGCTGAAAAAACCCTTGAGTGTCACCATCAAAATTTGAGCTTTCCTGCGCTGTTGCTACAAGGGTGGAATAAAGTCTACCTGTGCCAGAGTGGTTTTACAAGGTGGGCTTTGCCAAGGAGAATCAGTACTGCTCTCCACATCTGTGGGCAGCAGTGCCTGGACAAGCCAGGAAGTGGTCATGGAGCCCCAGAAATCCAGGAGCAGAGCTGTAAGTGTCATCCGCTTACCTGAATTGCAGTCCAAAACAAACAAATTGAACTATTTGCTCCATTTTTTTTTTGGAGCTTTTCAGACAGCAAGTCAGACAAACCCCTTTCCCAAGCAGAGAAATGGAACAATCTCTGAGACCTCCCAAACTCCCAGTCACAGTCTGGAACCATGGTCCCTTCTTCACCCTGGTACTGGATCTGCTCCTTGTGATGAGAAGCAGAGCAGCTCCTGGCAGAGCAGGGGAAAATCTGTGTGGAGTTTGCTGTGTTAATCTTCATGAGTTCTGTAGGCCTGCAAATGCCCTTTCTCTTGGCTGGTGTGCGCAAGACAGTGACTTCTCCCTAAGGAAGGAGGGATTTTTCTTGTTTGCCGAGGGGCCTCTCTGAGGTCTCCACCAGCACACCCAGTCACAGCCACACAAACAGTGTCCAGAGCTGGGGACAGCCGGGGCTCTGAGCCTTGCTCCAGGCCAAGGTTCACCTTGAAGATCCTGAACAAATGACCAAACTGACAGCCTGGAGAAAGCAAAAACCTGAAATGACTCTGCAATCAGTTTTACCCAATTCTGGCAAGACCACATTCTGGTCAGCCCTGTATGAGGCACGGGAGACTCAAAAGTCCCAGGTGGACAAAGCAAATTGCAATCCCCAGAAGAACAGTCTGTTTCAACCTGATAGGGAACGTGGCTCTCCAGGGAGATGCCTGGAGGCAGGACTGTTGTCCAAGTGGTCCCTCTGGCTTACCACAGCATCAAAATGTAAAGGTTGCAAAAAATCTTAATGGATCCAAAGCCCAAATAAAGCATAATTTGTTTGTTATGGTTTAAAAACCTCTATAGGTTTTTGATTGTTGATTCTGATAAGCAAATACAACCACCTCAGAAATCCCACGAGCTCACAGGAGCAAATATTAATTTTTGTATGCCTTGCCCAAGACAACTTACCTTGCCCTCTGCCTTCTTCCCTTCTCCTCTCTCCAGCACCTTTCTCCTGCATCATTGCTGTTTGAAAAACATCCAGCAAGAATTTTCCTGTCTTTCCTTATTCTTCACCCTCATTTCTAGACATGATGTCTTTCTAACACCTAATTTTTCTAATTGCCTAATTATCTGTCTCACACAATTGTGATTCACAGCTGTAAAACGTTCTTTAGCTGCTGGATGAAGGTCTCATTCAATTCCTCTCATGGAAAGCAGGGTGAAGTTGTTTTGGTAGGAGCAGAGCATGGCCTGAAGCCAGAGCACCATCTCCCACTGCAAACTGAGCTGGACCTGGCTTCTGTCCCCACGCAGATGTCGCCAAGACCTCATGGGCCACATCTCTGTGTGCCACATCTCTGTGTGCCACATCTCTGTGTGCCACCTCTGCGGGCTGGTGGAGGTGCAGAACGGGGAGAGTGCAACATGGAGACAGCTTTAGCATTCCTTCTTTTCCCCGGCAGAGCCAGATCTCCCTGTGAGATGTTTTGGGGTTCTACTGTTTGTAGGAATGGAGATACAAGCTTCTCAGGGCTTAAGGTCCTGGAGGAAGAAATTCCAGAGGTGAAACGACATGAAAGCAGGCAGAGCTGAGGCCTGTCCTTCCCCTGCTTTTTAAATAAACTCAGTGTCCATCTAAATACCCAGTGTTCCTCTTCAGAAGCTCCTAAGGGCTCCATTAGCCCTTTGAGAGACTGTAGTCATATGACTCAACTCTTTCCAGGGTCTGAGTCATGAGCTTCTGCACCACAGCCCGATGAGGTAAGTCAGCGTGCTGCTTTTGCAAAAGCAGTAATGGTGCCGGAATCTGTATTATTTTGGGGATTATTTCCTGACTCCAAATGTTCCTGTCTTGAAGAAAGCATTGTTGGGAAATGTTGGAAAGCAGGGTGTTAGCAGCACAAACTGCAGCAGCGCCGTGGGACTGGGGATGCTGAACAAGGCTTGTCCCAGCGCAGGGACACATCCCCAGGTACCCACAGGAGCTGAACTGTGAAACAGGTACAATCCGGCAGTAAGGGATCAGCCTCTTTCTCTCTATGCCGTGTTGAAGTTAAAACTGCCAGAGGTGTACACAGAAAAGTGTCTGTTTATGCCACTCTGAGGACTGAGAGAGTTATGAAGTTTAAAAAGCAGACAACTGCCGTAAGTTCATGTATTGACTGAAAACCTGGAAATTGCCAGTCTATATTTCTTGTAGCAGGCTTTCCACATTTATATTTTCCTCAACAGCAGCTAGACACCATGGATATGCATTGGATTTACCAAGCTTGTGCAGTAAAGAAGGTGCTGAGAACCTCTGGCTCAAATTTGTGGGGTTTGAAGTGTGCAGCAGAGACAGCGTGGCAGGTGCCAGTGAATATCCTTCTGGAAGTGTGAGCAAGGGTGGAGACACAGGCAGGTGGGGCTGTTTTTCCATGTTTTCCAAGAGCATTACTGGTAAGTTAAATAACCTACAGCACAAATACAACAAGATTCAACAATCAGTTTGTGGCTTCTGTGGACACCAAGCCATGAGACCTTTTAGCCTGGGAGTGCTCAGTGTACAAAATATGAGAAAATGTAAAGCTGTCCTCTGAGTGGCAGAGAGCGTCATTTGGAGGATTTGAAATTCCAGCAAGGATTTCCCTGGCAATGCCCATGCCTTAAAGCAGGCCAGTGTCCTGTGCAAATGAAATGCTGGCGTGCTGACCTGCCTTTCCCTGGGGTGTGTGGGGAGGGGAAGGCTGCACAAGAAGCCTTTTGCTTCAAGGCTGGCACTTCCTTGTTGCCTGGGAATATGCTGGATGATCTCTTGGACACCTCAAACATCTTCCCACTCTTCAGGCGAACCAGGCACATTCGTATCCAGGAATAGCAGAGCTCTGCTCTTAAGCCAGCACCACTGATGCTGCTCCTCCCTTTACTTACCAGACCCCTGCAAGGACTGAGCTCACTTCACATGTGTGGAGCCAAGGCTGGATTTGGAGCTGGAACTATTGCTACCACATTCAAAGTGCCTGATTAGGGAAATAAGACACCCAGAAGCTCTGTAATGGGGGTGAACTCCAGAAAATTTACTTTTTATTTTATTAATGAGGAAGGAGGGAGAAGGCAGAGCTGGGGGGAGAGCCAGATGTAATCTGGGAGCTGCCCCTGTTGGGCATCAGAGGGGATGGAAGAATGCCACTTCCAATGATGCACTCTGGCTCTGGGCAGCATCACTGGCCCTGCTTGTGGAGCCTCCTGAAGCACAGCCCTGACTCAGACAGGCTCCTGCAGGCCTGCACGGCATTCACGGGATGTGTGTTATGGGAAATGCTTGAGCTACTGACCTTGCACAACACCCCAGGACACATCTGTACACAGGGCACTGAACAAAACACCTCTCCTGCAGCACATCTGCCCCAGCAGCTGAGATATATATGTATATTTATATTTCTATAAAGGGACCCTTTTCAGAGCCCCTTTGTTTTTGCTGCTGTGCAAAAGCCCCCTCCAGACATACATTAAAGAGCTTCACTGCCTTAGAAATGGCTTGTTTGCCTACTAAGGGAGGAAAACACATCTCCGAAGTTGGTGCCTTAGCAGCACTTATATCTCAATTATCTGCACATTGCTTCTCTGTGTGTGAGATTATGAGCTAACATGGTTTTCATGGCTTCATCAGCACCAGTTCAAGAGCAATATTTATCCCTGGTCATGTCAATTCTTTGGTCAGCTCAGCAATAAAGGTGATGCTTGCTGCCCTCTTGCCGGAGACTCTGCTAACGAGCTGAGTGATTTATTCATTAAGGGCAGGGAAATCTGGAGCTTTATTCCAGAGGCCCTGGTGGGAAATTTGCATGAAAATTTCATGCTGTTCACTTGCAGGAGCCCTTCCTTGCTGCGCTGCCCTTCCCCTCACTGCAGGAAAAGGTCCTTCTGTGCTCCAGCAAACCCTTTAATAGAAATACTGAATGCAAAGGGGGTTTTATTGTAGTTGTTGTTTTGAAAAAGTCATGGGACCATGTCATGGGAAGTCATGGGAAATTGTCTGTTAAAAAATAAAAAGTTGGACTTTGGAGTCCTGAGTGGCTTTTTTCAGCTCAGGCCATGTAGAAACATCAGAAGTTTCTACATGGTCCCATTAAAGATCAAAAAGCCCCCACCTTTTAAAAGCTTTGGATATGCAGGGAAACAGCTTCCGAGTTCTGGAGCAAAGGGATAGACCAAACTGGGTCAGCAGGTCTCTAGTGCCTGGACATGAAAGTAAATTTGAGTTTATTTTACAAAGTCAGGCTTCAAATCCCCAGATGGGATTTTCTGTAGGTCTGGTCACACTTGCATTCTGACTTTGTCCTGCTTGTTTAACTAAAAGCATTGCAGGCATTGACCAGGCTATCTAAAATCTATTCCAGATAATATTCTTTGTGTTGTTTCATGAATGATGTGGGGATCCCAAACCCGTCCATGCATCCAGGCTGGGTGCTGCTCTGTGATTGGCTGAGCTCCTGATGGTTGCTGGCCCCTGGGACTTCCCTTTCCCCATTTCTTTGCAGGAGGAAGGAACAGGAAAGAAATAAAAATTAAACCAGTATTTTATTTTGTCTTTTTAGTGGAGAAATGTATTGGCCCGTAAAACACAATCAGCAACTTCCACATGTTCCAGCCTGGAAACCTGGCTTTAAACAGAGGGAACTTGGTGTATGAACCCAGTGGAGGGGGAAGCTGCAGGATGAGCACGGACAGAGATGATGTGGGTGGGACCTGCTGCCTGTGCATTTGCCTCTGTCTCATCCGGTCACAGTAACCCCGACCTCCAACCAACAATTAGCTGGACTGGTCTTGTCTCTGGCACCCAAATGTCATTGGGAGAGGGAGGTGTCTTCAGGAGGAAAAGCCTAGGGTGGCTTCAGGTGGGGGTTCCCTGGCGGAGACATGACTTGGACTGCTGCACTTGATCATTGAAGCAAGTCTGGGTCTGTCCTGCATGGAGGGTAAATTTAGGAGTGCAAGCTTTGGGATTGTTGATTTAATGACCATTTGGGCAGCCCCTCAGAGGGAGATGCTGAAGCAGAGATGTCTCTGAAGGCTCTCGGGACCACACACAACCCCTCTGAGCACTGCCACCAAGCTGCCTGCATCCCTTCCTGTGTGGGGCTCAAAGCTTTAGGCTATTTCTGAGGGAAAGGCAATTTTGTCCTCTTATTGTTCGTGCTCCCAGCACTCCCTGTACCAACTGCCTCAGGGGCCTGGGTGGCAACTGCTCTGCTGAAACTCCCAAGCAATAGATACCTTCTATAATTGCACCTTGGAAGCAGTCGACTGGCTCCTGCGACGAACTCTTGAATAATTGAAGCAATATTTGCAGGGTTTGCACTGAAGTACTAACAGCTGTGGTATGTTTTGATATTTATGAAGCCAAATAAATTATGGATTAGTGAGTGCAGTGAGCCCAGCATGATGCTTATTACTTCTGGAGTGCCAGAGCCGATGGAGTGCTATTCATCCCCTTTTACTTCCATTGTGTGGCTGAGTATGACTGGTGTCTATTACTGGACTTAATAGAGCTTGCTTGCAGGTTTAAGTTCCAGTCCCTGAGAGCTGATGGGGTGTTTTAATTTGTTCTTCACTCTACAGGCTTTAGAAAGACATGCTGGGACCATATCTCAGGGTCACAGGCCATCGCATCGGCTCACAGATGTGGAGGTGATTGTTTCTGCGGTAATGGGGCTGGGTGCTGGCAGAATTAGCAGCAATTCTTGGCACTAAAGTGGGAATTATACAAAATCCAATCTTCTTGGCAAGCTGGTCTGTAGGTAAATATTGTATGTCTTCTCTAGGATGCCTCATTCATTGCACAAACTTTTCTTCAGAACTGAGCCAGCGCTTGTGAGATTAAACTCTTCACTCCATTTTCTATTATCTGAGAGGGTATTTTTTTATGGATGAAAAAATTTTCACTTCACAAATGTCCTGAATATATTCTGAATTTCTCCCCATCAGTGGGAGCTGCCTGCTGGGAAGGGATAAGGAGGGAGCAAATAACCCTTTGGAGCAGCAGATGGCATCCTACCACTCAAAAGCTTCCCGGTGCTGGAAAGTGTAATAAATATATAACAGCAAGTGCCTGTGCTCTGCTCACAGCTGCACGCAGCAACTTGGTAGAAAACTGAGGGGTTAGGAATCATTCCTTTACAAATGCAGTACTTTCTCTGTTTGTTGTCCCTGTTTTCTGGGATGAAAAGTGGTATCTGCACCTGGTCTGCTCCCCCACATCTGCCTGGCCCATGCAGCCCACAGAGTGTGCCCTCAAAGTGGGCATAAGGGGTTGGCTGGATAAATTGGGGTTGGAATGGGCATTGGAATTAGGTGATCTTTAAGGTCCCTTACAACCCAAACCATGATTCTATGAAATAGTGCCATAAAGTGCCAATTAGTCTGCATATAAAGTTATAAAGTCTAGAATCTCAGCTGCAGAGATGTTCCATGTAGACATCTGCATTTTATTACATCCCTCCACTAAACCAGCTGATATCTGTCCAGAAAAAACTGTGGCACTGTAACTTTTCCTAAAAGCATCTTCCCACAGGAGTTCCCAAAAGAGGCAACCCAGGGCTGCTGCAGATAGGGGAAGTCTTTGCATGCAGTGAAATGGGGATTAATTTCTCTTCTTTACGTTCTTTCCTGAAGATGCTGAATGAGAGGATGAAGGATATTTTCTCTTTAAAATCCTGATATAGGAAAAGGCTGTACTTTTTCAACTGTTGTTGGTTGAGGCAGAGTTGCAGATTTTCTAAAGGAAATTGGGCTGATCTTCTGGCTGTTGGTTGCTGTGTTGCAAGATAAATGGTATACAGCCTGCCTCCAGAGACAAGGGAAAAGCGTTTCTCCTATCCCAATTTCCGTGTAAATGATATAATTATCAGAATCATCACAGAGACATGAGGTTTGTTTCCAGGGCTTCTACTTTCAAAAAATACCTCTTCAAGAGCTGCAGCCCACTGTGCAGAGACAATAAGGATTAAAAATGATTCTGTAGCTCTGGCTTTGGTTTCCACTGAGAGCTGGGACATTGTTTGCTCCTGTCTCTTACAACACCTTCATCACCATCATCTGACAAACACCTTATCACCAGCTCTGGTACTGATAGTCCTGCAGCAGTGACTCCTGCTCCTGTCATGGCACTGGCCCCTCTCTGTCTTTCAGCACACCTGCTGATGTGTGCTTACTGCTCACCTTCCACCGCTGATTTCCTCTGTGACCATTAACTTCCGTAAGCACAAGATGCAGGATAAAATTGCAGGTGTGGCTGGTGGCTTTTCGGTGAGAATGTGTCCCTTTCTGTTTCCCCCCAGCACCCTCAGCATCATTATGGGTGCATGTGTTCCTTGCTCCTGGCAGGTCTGAGGGTGCCGGCTGTGATGAGCAGCCCCAAGTCTCTGCCTTGGGGGAAGAGCTGGGAGCCAGATCTCAGCTGTCTTCAGCTCATGCTGGTTTCTAGACTCCTACAGATTTCCCACAGAGGTTTGAGAGCTGGGAAATTTAAGCTTACTGTGTTAGTCTTGCTTTTCTCATCTGCCTTTTGGCACCTGTTTTAGTGCATAGACTGAAAACATCTGGAGAGTCTCTGTGTTTCTCACAGGCATGACCCTCACCACATCAGGGGAGGGATTGTGCCTCCGGATGGGCTGTGCCTCTTCTGGGGTCTCATTTCCCCCTTGCTCTGTGACACTTTTAATAGGTGACAAACTTCTGGCATCACATGCCCGACTCCTGTGATGGCCACATTTCCTCGTGTGTGCCATGGTTCACGTGGTGGCGGCATTGCTCTGATGTCGAAGGAGCCGAGTACAGGCAAAACAACATCCTGAATTTCCTGCTCTCTGCCCATCCAAATGGAAATTTACAGGGAACAAAAGTCAACCAGGAACTGTCACAGCCACAATCTGGGCTCCTGACTCTCCGCACTCTTTTCTTGCGGTGTTTCAGAGCAGAATGTGGAGCAGAGGATTTGCCTTGTTCATGCTTCGCACTGGTTTTGTCTTCTGGGTGAAGAACTAAGCCTCAACTCAAGATGCTCCCAGACAAGGTGGTGGGGAGCAGGTGCTCAGGGTCCTCTGCAGGCAGGTTCCAAATACTCACTGTAAATTACATGTCAGTTCGAGTTACTGGAACTGCTCAGCACAAACTGCAATTCAGGACACTGACAACAGCTGTTGCAAAGACATTGTAAGGATTCCTTTTCCTGCAAGGATGAGAGCATTCACATCAGCTCAGAGAGTTGTTTCTTGCTTTATATTGACCCAAAAGGTAAATTTAAAGTGAAGGAAGGAAAAAAAAAAGCAGCCCGGAGGGAACCTTGCTATTCCACAGGAATACTGGAGCATGGTTTACTTTTGTGATTTCCTGGGGCCTTGTTCCACCTGTATTTGCTTTTTACTCTTCTTTGCTCTCAGTCATGGAAATGAACATTTTGATTAAAACTATTCTTCCAGTGAGGAGACAGAATGTAGCATCACTTAATCTGAGTCTTCATGAATGTCTCAAAGCAAAAAGAAAAAAAAATCATCATGAATTAACTATTAAAATGAAGAATTCATTTTGGTTATGGCTCATTGGGAGGGCTCACCATGCTGTTTTTATATTTGTCTCTTCCTAGTTTCCAAGGGGGTGGTGGGTTTGCTTTCAGACTGTAACTATGCTGAATGGGGAGGGAATGGAAAGATGAAGTGGGAAGAGGAGACAGATCTTAGCAAGTGCCCTAAGCTCACTCTGAGCTCACGCCAGCTGGGATCTTTATTTTAGAGAGCAGAATAAAAATAAACAAACATTGGGCTCAGTAGGGCACCATGATTAAGGAATTGGCAACTGAGATCTTGAGCTTTTTCTGTTATCTTTTCCATTTTTGCCATTTACTCTTCTTTTGCAAATGGGAAGCAGGTAAGAGGTCCAGAGATGAATGAACACCACAGGGAACCAGAATTTACTCAGGTCAAAGAAGGAAGTTGTCCTGAGCCCAGCCCTCAGCCTGGCAGGTCTGGTAGCTCTGTGGCAGCCCCTCAAAGGACTGTGGGGCAGATGTGCCCTGAGACCCAACACACAAAGTTAAAACAACCTGAGTGAGCTTTGGGACAACATGAGCATGACAGCAAACGCAGGAGCAGCTCCCAGGTACCAGCACTGGCCCCATACCTCTGGCCTCCTCCACTAAACATTTTTCCCTGTTGCAAACAGCAGACTCCACTGGTCTTCCCGTGGGAACATCCCACATACCCTTTCTCGTTCACTCTATTTTTTTCCTTCCCACCCTTCAAAGATGCAGCATTTGTTTGGCCTGAGCTGGTAAGCAGAGCTTGGATGGGTTTATAAGCTCTATGCCTGAACCCACAGACAATTACAAACATGGCTGGCTGCCTGGCTTTGTTAATTAGCTACCAGCAATGCCTCATTTTTCCCTCTGCGGTTTCTTTCTGAATTAGTAGGGCACTGCTCATTAGTTTTCTTCCTCTTTGGGAAGCCACAGTTGAACATTGTGGCAACCAGATATGCCAGTTAGCTGAGAGTATAAGCTTGATTTGTTTGGACAATTAAAAAAATACTAGCTGCATTTAGGTAATTAGCAAAATAACAGCAAAGCTATTTTGTACCGATGCAATCTGCTCTTCTCCAGCCCAGTGCTCCATTTTCTTGTTTCTTGATCTGCTGGAAACAAAAACTGGAGCAAGTGTCCTCAATCATTTCTTGGTTTTGCTTTGAGGTATTAAATTTCTCTTCCTCTGAATCTGATTTGGTCAAATGGGCGTCAGCTGATAGGACAACACCCTGGCACTGACAAAGTGCAGCAAGTCAGCAGGTGCCAGTGTGGGCTCAGTTCAGTCAGAAATGGCATTTCCAGCAACTTGATGCTTATTTAATATCTAAACACAAAATAACAGCAGTAGCAACCAGAGTGGTAAAATAATGTTTTATTCCATGAATGAACAAACACTACCATGCCACATCCTAAAGTTCTTTCTACAAAAGATTGTGGACAGAGCAGATTTTTACATTTCTCAGTTCAAGTTCATTTCAGGCTCTCGAGCCTGTTCAGCGTAGCAAAATCTGGGTGCACAGCATTCTCGTGGTCTATTTGGCATTTTGCCAGATAAAGCAGATTTACACCGTAGTTCTTGTTCACACAATGTCGATGCACTGTAAATTAAAGGAGATAATCTCAACCAAACTAGGTAATTTCTGTGGTTTATCAATATATTTTTTCATGATGGTCAAAGTACAACCAACATTCAAAGCTTAAAATAAAGGTAAGAAAAAAGACACACTAAAGAACACAATGGAAACATCATCATTGCTGTCAGGATGTGAGTTTACCCACAGTACTATGTAAAAAGTAGAAACCGGCATTGACATTCAAGCTGTTAAAACATGAAAAGAAATTACATTAATTGTTATATTTCCAAGCTAGTACTTCTAAGGAGTCCTGATCAGCAAAGAAGTGTTACCGCATGCATGTCGAACACAAGACTAATATTGGATTGGGGATCTGACGAAGAGCTGACTTACATTCCTTTATATACAACAAAATGAAATATACAGTATTAATACTGGCTGTACATTTGGTCAGAATATTTTACAAGGAGCGACACTGTCAAAATTCTTATGACGCAGTACGTGGAAGTGGATGGAGGTTGGATTCCTTTCTGAGAGCTGAATGCTTTCACAAGAAGTTTTAGAAGTTGCTTTCCACTGCTAAAATGAACAGTTAGACCTTTTAAAGCAAAAAATCCTCCTTTTTTTTTTTGTTTTTATTTCGTTTATGGTTGTCAAAACTAGTGTGAACATAAGAGATAACTAAATGGGAATATGCTAATCATTGACCTGGAATTAAACTAAGCCACAGACAGCATGTGCAATAAATCTCTGCACATTGTCTCTGTTTAAATGGCTTTATAAGATGATCTGAGAGGTCTCTGGTACAAATTCCTGTACCACAGCCTCACCTAGCTGTTCCCCAACAGGTTGCCAACCATTTGTTCCCACACCAAAGGAAGAGAAAGAATAATCATGACTGTCGCATATTTTTCTACATTGCAATAAAAAATATCTCAATGTAAGCTGATTTAGCTTATTTATGTGCATATTTTTCAAGGCTGCCAAAGAAAATACTCAATCTTGCTGGCAAGAGCTATTTTGGGAACTCAAGAATGAATTTTTCTTTGCAGTATTCCAATAGATTTTTTAATATCTGGGTAGCTCAAGTCCCACTGCCTCATTAGACCCCTGAGGTCTAAAGTGAGTTGGTTAATTCCTTGCATGTTTTATCCCCCATCCAGAGCAAGCTGAGAAGCTGATAAGGTAAGCATGAGGCCCAATGAACAACAGAAGTAAAAGCCATAGAGAATTAACAAAATAATTACAGGAAGGTAAAGATCGGTGTAACTCTAGTGATATTTCGCACAATTGAATTTGTGTATCCTGTAGCAACGACAAACCTCATGAAGATGGAAAAGAGCAGGCAAGTGTATGAATCTGTATCCTTTAAAATAATTGTGCTATAATCTTCTCCATGTATTAGGTTAGATTTATTTTTTTTTCCTTCTGACACAGTGTGATGCTAACTATAGTAACCTTAAGGTGGATGACGGATTTCACTGCTACTGCTTGACTGCTTGAATGCAAAGAGACATTAAATCTTCCAGTCCTCAAAGTGGTTTCTTGGGGTGTTCCTTCAAGTTCAGTGTCTTACCACTTTCACTCTAGAAGTTATTTTGTGGCAAACAAACAAACAAACAAAAAAAAAAAAAAGAAAGAAAGAAAGAAAAAAAAAGGGGGGGAAAACCCCCAAACAACCAAAGAAAAAGAAGATGTTGGTTGTGATGGATTTATTTCAGACAGCAGTTTCTGCTGAGTTCACCATGCTTAATGTTCTTCCATTTAGGAAGGAGTTGCTGTCAAGTAAAGCAGAGGAGCTGCTTTCAGTTTTCATTTTTTGTTGTTTTTTTTTAAATACATGCTAACAACATCTCTTTCTTCAGGAAAATGATCCAGTTGCATATTGTCAGAGAGATCTGCCTTGTGCTTAGCACGGACAAGTAGGGTTAATCATCGTCCTCCTCCTCTTTCAGTGGGGCTAGTGGCAGTTTGTCGGGAACTTGGAAACACTCCACAAAGAAGTTGACAATGGACTGGTACAAGTGCTGCTCAAATGCTGCATTGCTGAAGTAATGGCTTTGATCAGGGTAAATCTGCAAAAAAACAGGTAAATACACACATTTTAGAGCTGAAAGTCCCAGGACTGACCACCCACAGCTGCAGCTTGAGCTGCAAACCCACTGCCTCTCCTCAGCACCACTGGGCTTCCCATGGATGCACATGAGGCCCAGGGTAATCTGGGCACCACAGTGCCCTGAGTGCAGACCTGCATCTTCCTTCACAAGGAACCTTTCTGGGGGGAAGCATTTTCCATTTAATTTCATTCTGAACAGGTTCAGTCTCAGAAGAACCAGCCCACACTTTCCTTGTGAAAAACAAAAAGCCACGCAGTTTTGGAGAGAAATGGCATTAGGTTATACTGACTAAAATGAGGGCTTTAAAGTAAAAATGTCATTAGGCAAAAAAAAAAAAAAAATTAATAAATCTTGCTGGAGAAGCAATTAAATTGAAAAAAAATGGGACACTAGAAATGAAATAGTTTAAACCCAACTTTTCATTTAAGTGGACCAAGTAACTTGAAGAAATGCAAGGGGATCATAATGGGTTGTCTAGGCAGGGGTGCTAGGGTGGGTTCATTTTGAAATATTTAATGTCTTGGACATGGACCATTCAGCAAAACAGATATAATTTGGTGGAAAGTGGGGCTTTCTAGATCAGAGCATGCATTTCACAGTGGGATATCAGATTTAAGTGGCATTTATTTTTGTAATGTTTCTGGCTGATTTAATTTAGAACCCTGTTTCCCCTGAAATTCATCCTGAATTTGTTCTGTTGTTCCCAAAGAAAGTCAACAGGAATAAACTCCTTAGGGATATGTCTCTCACAACCTCATTTACTGTAATTCAATAATTGTTCTACAACTGTCCAGACCAAAACAGTGATATCACATATGCACAGGACTAATAGTAGCATGTTATATGCTGGTGCTATGCTACTTCTACTGCCAGGCTGAGTTTGCTAGTGGCTTTTTAAAGCTTGTTTCTTAAGAGCAGTTTGAGTTCAAACTGGAAAATAACAGTTCAAATAGGAAAAAAAGAAACATATACTGTACCTGCAAGCTGTAATTAGCCTTTGCCTTAATTAGGCTTGTGATAAGTTCCATAGTATGCTGAAAATGGATTTTTTCTGTAAAAACAGATTGCAATCATTAAAGAGGCAAATTTAATTAAAAAAAAATCAAAGCTATCACAAACATATAATGAGCTCAAATGATGGGCTAACTTACCATCAGCAGTAGCATGAATGATCAAAAATGCCTGTTCTTTTAGTAACGAGACTCTGTTTGATAATCTGCTGATCTGTGAAGGTAAAGGTTGCAATAAGATTAAAAAACTTGCTAGAAATTAGCAATTTGTATGTAGGCAATGGAAGCACTTATTTCCATTTAATACTTTCTCACAAGGATAACAAGCAGATGCCAGCACAATATTCTCCTGGCTACTTATAAAAATCTAGAGGTAAAATAGCCCCCCCACCCCTGCCGTGCTGGCAGGGAGCATCAGCAGCAGGAAGGTGTCGGAGACCCTCCTCTGTTCTGATAATGTTCACTAAAAGCCTGAACTGCACACCGTGGGAAAGATCAAAGTGAATTTCCAGTGAATAAAAAAGTGTGCCCAGGTGCCTGTGCCTAAGAACTCTTCATGGATCTGGAGTGACTTTGGTGTGGTTTGAAAGCCAGCCTCAGTGAGTTTTGATAGCTTGGGGGAGGATCTGATGTGAAATTCATGTTCACTGCTGAGAAGGACTTTGCCCCCAGCTGTCTCTCAGATGCACAGGGGGAAATAAATACAAACAATTTCTAAAAGGACAAAATGAGTTTGCACTAATGTAGAGATTATGAGTGCAAAATCTGAGAGGCAATGAACTCAGAATTTAGGTAACCAGGATAAATCTCCTCTTTTGAGGACACAGGGTGCTACCTGCTTTCTCTGTGAGAACAGTGTCAGACCTTTGCTGCCTCCACGTCTTCTGGCTGGAGACAAGGCTTAGAAGCTGAACAAGGTTTTCTCTATAATAAATTTTGTTTGTGTGACTATTCTTTATAAGGTTTTACCTCCAAGAACTTGCAGCACAGGATCCAACTGATCCTACCACATGTACTAGAAAATGTCTGTGTCTCCTTTCCCATGTACTGCTCAGTTCTGGCACAGAGTTCTGCCTATCTGAAATATCACAAAGTTCGAGAAAATCAAGCTGAGCTTCACTTGAGTTTGTTTATCTCAGAGAGAATCAAAGTGGCAAGACCTTGGCAGGAACTTTAAGGAGGTCATGACACCGTGTCCTCTTGGGTACCTCTGAGTCACTCAGCTCTTTCAATCTCTAAAACTGTATTTACCCAATTTAGAGAGGCAGACACAAGGGCAGATCAATAAAAACTTTATCCATGATTACTATTAAGACAAGAAAAGCAGTAAGCAGGCTGAAGGACACCTTCAGAGCTCCACTAGTGAGTTCCCCTTGCATAACCTTGCTTCCTTCCCAAAGGAGAACACATGGAGGGAGAGTTAAGACCCAGTTCACACTTTATCAGGGAAACGCAGAGCCCATGCAGTTACCTCGTATGCTTTGTTATCAATCCCGTGCAAGCCCAAGTATCTTTCAGAAAAGGCTGAAGCTTGAAGAGAAAAAATGAAAATATCACTTTCGGTCATAAACAAGTACACTGGTGCTTCTGAGTCAAATACTGCAAATGCTAAAAAACACCTTGTTTTCTAACATGGCCTTAATTATAGAGGATGCATTTCTAAGTTGTTGAAAACGCACTAAGGATATGTGTGATACCACAGTCTGTCACTGTCACCATGTACTTCTGGTCTCTAAAATAATTTACAGAAAAGCCTTTTTTTTTCTATGTTAATGCAACTGAGATAGGAGGGCACTATCATGTCGTGTCCCTTTCTCCTTTCACCTGGCGCCTTCTCCATCAGCAGCAAGTTCCCTTCAGTCTCAGGGATAACTGTACAGCTCCTAAAGTCTGGCTGAACACCACTGCCTTCCATGGCCGTCCCCCAGTTTTCACTGGCACTAAGTGCAAAGGGAACTGCCATCCCTGAGAGAAAGGACCTCCACGTGCAGTGCAGTGCTGTGGTCAGAGCCAGGATGGGCCAGGCAGACTGAACCACAGCTTGCATGGAGGGGTGGTTCAGGCAAGAAGAGAGCACGTTCAAGGCAGTGGGGCTGGCTGGTGGCAAAGGCTAGGTTTAAAGACAATTCTCCTTAATTTAAAAGGGGTAGTAAAGTGATTTGATTACTCTGACCACCACGGCTGGTCCCAGTGATGCTAGCAAAATTGCTTGAGTGAGGAAAAAGGGTTTATGGCTGGTCCTAAAAAGACACAATATAAACCAAGAAGGATCTTGGGAAAGAAAGACGGCACCTGGGAAGGGGTAGGGAAGAAACATCATTTGTGATCAGCAGGAGGGTCTGTGGGCTCAGGGAGGGGGTTTACCATAGAGTTTGAAGTCTGTCACTGGGGAAAGAGCAGCTCCACAGGCGAACACCTGGTTCTCTTCACCAGCTGGAAGCAGGTAAGTGCTCAGGTAGCCACCATAATCCTGGAACAGAAAGGGGACAGGGGTGTCAGTGTTCCTGCTGGGATGCACTGCTGCTTTTGGGAACAGAAACAGGGCAGCTGAGACCTTGCAGCAAATGCTGGGCCACTGCAGAACATTTAACACCTTGCCCTGGAAAAACATGAAACAAGAGACATTTCCCCGGCCCTGTGGCTGGCACTCTCCTGAAGGCTGGAGGGTTGTGTGCCCAAGAGCTGGCCTTTTTTCACCCCACTTTATGGCTATAGCTCTAACCAGATATGTTACCTCTCCCAAGTGTTTACCACAGTCTTTCTCTATTTAAAATGAGCATCACAGTTTCAGCGCCTGCTGCCAGCCTGTTAACAATTCCCTGCAGAGATGCTGCTCCACGTGCAGTTCTCTTCGCCCACTCCAAGCCCTTGTCTCCCACAATAAACAACTTCCACTCGCAGGCCCATCTCATCTCAAACTGTGAGTGCTTTACAGCTGCTCTTTCCCAGCCAGGCACACACGGCAAATCAGCCTCAGAAATCCACAGCCTTGTTGTACACGTGAGTTAGATGTACTCATCTTCCCACAGGCTTTACGAGACAAGGGGAAAATGAAATAAAAGTTTTTAAGGGAAAAAACCCCTAATTATCCGACAATGTTTTTCTGAGCAATAGTCGCTTTTTGGACTTGGAAGTTAATTTAAAAAAAGGCATTGATGAATACACTGGTGAAAGGAAGGGTTCCACCTTTAATATCACTGACCAAGGTGCAGTCTATCTCAAAACCAAATAAAAATAAAGAAGTCACCACTGACATATTCAATAAATCAGGGTTTAACTCAGATGTTTAGCCATACTGGCCAATTGGAACAGCACAGAGGAGCAACGGGAAAACATTACCTTCCCAAACACACCAACTCTCGTTTTATCAATGAAATGCTCCTGCAGCATTTTCCTAGAACATGAAAGAGGAAGAGCAATGGGTTAAAAATATTTTTCCCTTTGATAGAAAAACCAGTGTGATTTTAATCAGCTTTAAATTAAAACTGGCCCCAGAAAAATTCATAGAATGGCTTGAGTTGAAA
>VYZQ01054850.1:0-19159 GCA_013400655.1 Mystacornis crossleyi | reverse complement strand
TCCGCAGGAGAGCACACACAGCTTTCAGACACACCCAGCTTTGAGCTGCCCCACATCTCCACACAACTGAAATCCTGCAAAATAGAGGAGTATCTAACAACAACAACAACAAAAGTGGAAGAGAACCGGCTGCTACAGAAACCCAAAGTTCAGTCTGTATTTCTGGCTTGTTTGAAAACCAGGTGTTCCCAGTTATCACTCTGTGCGCAGAAATGTCACTAAACTTGGCAGCTATGCAGTGCGTGCATCAGATTTTGCTGGTAATACAAAGGATGGAGTAACACAGTCATTATGCAGCCAAAAAAAGGGGAAATAAATTACCATCCCCAAGAGATGTCAAAGCTGCGGCTGACAGGTGAGGACTTCTGAAGAAAAATTCGAGGATGAATTTCAAAAGAAATATTTTTGCTTAGAATAGGCCTGAAGCTGGATTTAACATCTCTCCTCATGTCAAACAGCACTGACTTGGGGAAATAAGCCAACTACCATCTCCCCTTGGAACTGAAAAAATACCCATTCACCTCTCCGGGTATCACATTCACACAAACTCAATGTCACTAATGTCCAGTGAAACTGCACAGAATAGAAACCTGAGACAAATCTGCACCCAGAACCACGCACAAAGCCCAGACTGAAGGAGCAATTACAAATATGGTTTGAATTTCAATTTTTTAAGTATTTAAAACTTTAAACTATCATCTTAAACACTCTGCAAAATTAAACAGAATCCCACTACATGTACATATGTGCACAGCCACCTCTCTGGACTGAACTAGCTTGAGGAGGTTATCACTGTGTTCTACCAGCAACCTCTCACACTGAGTCATTCCTTTGGTTTTAATCATATTACATCTGTATTGGAGAAATCAGCTAAGCCAAAATGCTCACAAAACAGCTGTAAAGTGTTTCCTGCAGAAGCTGCATGTCTTCTTCCAATGAATTCAGCATTTGTAAAGTGAGTGTTCTTTAAACATTTAAGCAAACTAATTTCTACTTACTGTTCCATGGTAGTTCCTGTACATCGGCATTTTCAGGATATTTGTCAAGTAGTCCTCCAGCTGTTTCTACAATTAAAATGTTGAAACTTTAGATAGGATGTGGAGGTTTTTCTTGAAAATTCCTGTAATCCAACTGTCTGGCATTAGGAAGCAATCAAGAAATCAGACCCACTTTTCAGTTTGAGTGGATGCATAAATACATAATTGTGTGCTCACAGGATATCATAGCTTAGCACTATAAACAGTTTGGTCATAGGTTGTTTACTGTTCATAGTTCTGTGTTTGTACCTTCCACTAGCAGACCTGTTCCCTGGCAGGGTCATTTTGGAGTCAACTTTCTTGACTGAGACAAAGTTTCAGAACAATTTTAAATACCAAATCAGTCCCCATTGTTTCTGACCCACATGAATCAGCTTTGTGAGAAAACAGGCTCAGAGTCAACTGAGAGAGTCTGTTTAACCAAAACAAAAGGTTCATGGGGTGAGGAACACAGGGGACCATACTGTCCTGTCCCAAAGACACAGCGAGAGCAGTGGCTGGGCTTGTCCTCCCCAGTCAGGATGGGAGAAGATTATGGGAGAAGTAATCTCTTCCCATCTTCATCGTAAAAGGAAAAAGAAAAAATTAAACTGTCTGGGCATGGGAAACTGGGCAGAGTCCTGTAGGACACAAAATAAACTGAAAGGAAACACGAGCTAAAAAAAAAAAGGCATCTCTAAAACAGCTTTCTTCCTCTTTTAAACCCACATCTCTCTCCTGAAACTTCCCATGCATCAGAGAAGCCATGAACAGCAGGGTTTCTGCATGGCACAGCCACAAGACACAATCCTTTAATCCTTTGGGCCTTGAAGCTCCAGTGGCACAAAGCCCAGGGAGGGAGGGAGGGAGCAGCAGAAAGAGAAGGATAATCACAGCCTGAACAAACATGGGGTTTTTAACTTGCAAACAGCAAAGCTGCAATGAAGAGGTAGGAAGACATCCACCCTCTCCATGGAAGGGCCCATCTGTTAACATCTGATGAAGTTACACAGAACACGTGTGCCTGGGCTAAAATTACCCACTTCAGCATCAATAGCCTGACTGTCATCTCCTCTTTCAGAGTGGGACAGCACTGAAATCTCTCAGATTTTGATGGCCACAGGGCTGCCTCCATCACGCAACTTGACTCTGCAAACTGCCTTGTCTATCTTTAAATCAGAGCAGGTGGGAGGAGAGGAACCACCGCTCCCAGCATCACGGTGTTCCTCAACTGCAGAGGAAAGCTTTGCTCACATGAAGCCCAGGAGAGGCATCCTCATCACTGCACAGCAGAGAATTTGGCATTAAAGCTGGACTTGTCAAAGCTGAAGTTTGACAAGCAAAATACTGTAATGGTAACAAACAAGGGTTTTGATAGTGTGTGGCTTTGGAAGCTGCCTGCCTGGCTTCTCTGCACCTCAGAGCACCCCTCTGGCCCCCAGACTGGGGTGGACACTTACCCTCCTGCTAGAGAAGTGCTCCTCCCGCACCGTGCTCTCCGCGGTGTGCGGCAGACTCGGCATCTGCCTCGGCTCTCCCCTTTTGATGGATTGTCTTCTCACCGTGTGACTGGAAGGAAAAAAACAACCCAACATCAAGTCTCAGTGCTGCAGGCGTGTGTATGCCTCAGTATGTAACCTCTCTTCTGCAATGCCTTTATTTTTCCTATCCAAGATCTTAAAAACTAACGAGTGGGCAGGATAGCCAAAAAACCAAAAAACAAACCAGAAAAGAAGACAGTGTGGATTCATTTAAGAAGCCAGTGTGCTCCAACTGGCTCACACACAAAAACACAACACAGAAATATGAGAGTTTGATTTTTGAGGGCCACAATTTTCCCTATTAAGTAAAGGGAGCCTACAACCTGTTTTCAGAGCATTATGTTCCTCCAGCTGCTAACCCCTCATAATTTCACCTCTCCTATCATATCCCAGCATTTCTCTGTATCAGGAGGCTCTCACTGACCTATACCACTTCTTGTCACACTTCTTTTCCCTTTCCTCTCATACTTCCAGCCATCCCAAGCACCAAGGCCAGCCTGGCTAGGTACCCCCACACTACCCACATCCTGCCCATGCTGTCAACAAGCCACAAAGCTCCAGCAATTTCCATTAGCATTATCATAACCCTTCCCCAAGTTCAAGGCAAATCCAGCTCAAAAGCTGATAGCCTGGGAGACAACATTTTCTGCATCAGCACAGAGATGTTTGCATCACTTAGACTATAGCTGCTAAACACATAGATTAAATATTTTTATTACAGCTGCTGAATATTCATGGAGACTGAATTCTTCTGCCCTCTCCTCCTTCAGCAAAGTAAATGAGACCAGTGAAGCCAAATAGATACAATATTAAAAATAAAAAGATCACATCTCCCAAAGCCCATTGTGTCCACACGGATGCACACTCACCTCCTGGTGGGGATGGGGATGCGCACAAAGGCTTTGTACCTCAGCAGCTCCCTGTGAAACTCCTGGAAGTGCTTGAACTTCCTTTTCACGTGCCAGACAAACTCTCCATGGGTCAGCTCGATGGTGTAAACATTGGGGCTTGGGACCTGCAGGGGAGAACATCACCACACGGAAAGCAAGTTTTGAAATCAGCCATTTTCCTGCAGCTGCTCATCTAAAGAGCCTTTATTCAAGTTTACTTAAGGATTATTCTGTCTCGTGATTTCTTGTTCTTCTTCATTAGATTTTATAAATAGACAGATAACCCTCTCTCCTAAGTGTTTTCTGAGAGACAGGCTTTGCTACTTCCTCAGCCCACTAACAAGCAAGTGCAAAATTAAGGCATAAAGGCTTTTCAAACACAGTTCTACAGAAATCAAATGGAATTTCTAGAAGTTCTGACCTTCTTAGTGGAAGTAAAGCGTTCAACTTCCAACACACGCACTCGGACAGGACATCCCGTGAGGTACGTCTGCGTGCCCGGCTCTTTGAACCCATGGGTGTGGTAGATGGCAGAGAAAGGAATGCACACTGGAAGGACCACAAACCCCACAAAAGTGTTAGCTCAACAGCCTTGTAACAATCCACGAGGGCGTGAAAGCCAGCAGACAGCAGCTATGCTTTAACATGGGAGCATTTATACAGCAGCATTAATTCCCGAAAACTATAGCAATTTTTATTAAGGAGAGCTCAAATACAAGGTTACACAGAAGGGACTTGAGAAGCTCAAGTTCTAAGACCCTCCTGGTTCTAAATCAGGGCCAGTGCTGGGCTTGGCAAAATTCCCGAGGCCGTACCCTACCTGCCAACAGATTGCTAAAGCCAGGCAGGAGACGGGATGAGAACACACGGGCATCAACTCACCGGTGCCTTTGGGGTCAGTGAGTATCTCTGCGTCCACCTCCTCCCCCTCCACATGGAGCTCCCTGGTGTCCAGGCTCTCGATGATGTTGCTCATGTCTGCAGCGAGCTTCTTCAGCGTGGATGTGGCTGCATGGCTTTCTGCTCTCAGAGACATCTCAGGGGCCTGCGCTCAGGAGGCGCAGGGCGCTGCGGAGAGACGGGGCAGGGCTGTCACCACCCTGTCTGCAACACAGGGCTGAAGGAAACCACCGGCAATGCATGGACACATCCTCCTTCCATCCCTTTATCCACATTCATCCCAACTATCCCCATCCTACACAGCCAAAAGTTCAGCCCTAAAGCTACAAACCACATCACTGCCTGGCTAAATCCCAGACTTAATTCACCCGGTGTTCCCCAGGTCAGGCTGCAGAGAGGAAAAGCTCGCTCAGAAAATTCCGTCGGCATTTTGTGACGTGTTCTTCCTTTGAGTGAAGTAGTGATAGAAACTCCTGGCATTATTAAGATTTCCTCTATTTGAATGCACCTTACACAACTGCCTGTGGTGTCTGCACACCTTGTGCTCTCCCATGGCTCCATCCTCCCAGCAGGCTCAAAAGTTACAGCTGTAAAGGTTCCACTCCGGGGTCAGGAGCATCCTGATGCCCACAGAAAGCCTGGGAGCAACAAGGTGGACTCCACAGCTTCTGTGCTCACCCATCCAGCATCCCAGGTGGCTGCAGGGGACCAAACCACTGCGCCTTCGTGGTGGGGACGCAGCCGGGGGAAAGCAGCTGCCTGCTCAGGGCACTCAAAGGTGTTTGGGCACCAGTGACTACAGCACTTCCCACCTTTATTCCCATCCATCCATGCCAGGAGCCTGAGTCACCAGAAAAATGGGGACGGAAGAAGAAAAAAAAAAAAAAAAAAAAAAAAAGTAAATCAATATATGAGGCATAGCCACTAACACTGGCACAAGCCTTTCCTGTTTGTGAATATTTGCAAACCCTCTTCCTCCTCCTCCCCTTCCTTCTCCAGGCTCTGCATCTTACCACGGGGCTGTGGAGCTGCCTGCTCCACAGGCAGCCAGGCTCCAGCTCCTGGGCATCTCCCTGATGATGATAAAAGGTCCCTTCAATCTCTGTCCTGCTCTGCAATAAATGTCACAGCTCGACAGCTACACTGGAAAAATATGGACAGGACAAACCAGCAACATTTTACAGAAGCTAATACAAGGATGTCCATTTATACTTGTGGAAGCCCTTACATTGTGTTAAAGAATGATTTTTCCAAAAAAGTGTGACATTTCTGATGTTAAGTTCTGCAAAGAACACTGTGCAATTATTCTTGAGTGAGCTCCACAGCAAGAGCTGGGTATGCCGTAACTTGGAAATAATTTAACATTTTAATAAATCATGTGTTTAGCTGCTTTTGAAAGAACATTCTTTATTATTGTTTCCTCTTGAAACAAGTCCATTATTTCATTACTACATAAGGCTGATACCATGTAAGCCCAAAAACATGCCAGAAGCAGCTGCCTTCAGGAAAAAAAAAAAAAAAAAAATCCATTTGCACACAGACTTGAAGCAAGAAAAACTGGGTCAATCTCTTCTCTTATACCAAAGTAAATGCAGAACCCACAGCTTCATCTTGGGAGTGAGGGCTCCGAGGACCTTGGTGGCTCTGTCACCAGGGGCAGGGAACGCCATCAGAGCACAGAAAGCTTTAGGACCAGACCAGGGGGTCACTGGCCCCCCAGGTCACTTCAAGAGATCTGCTTGAATAATTCAAACATAAAAACACATGTGGGTACCTCCTTCCTCGTGATACACTGAACTGTGGGGCAATGTCCTGGCTTCAGCTGGGACAGAGTTAATTTTCTTATTAGCTGGTACAGTGTTGTGTTTCAGATTTAGGACCAGAAGACTGTGATAACACACTGGCGTTTGAGTTGTTGCTAAGTACTGCTTCCTTTAATTCAAGCACTCCCCAGTTTCCAACGGTCTGACAAGGAAGAGTTGCACAAAAAGCTGTGGGGCAGCATGGCCAGGACAGCTGCCTCAAACTGTCCAAAGGGCTACTCCATTCCACAGGACACCATACCCAGGATATCAGCTGGGGAAATTGGCTGGAAGGTGCCAACTGCTGCTGGGGGCTGGGCACTGGTCGGGGGTGGTGAGCAATTACTGTATCACTTATTTCCATCAGTGTTATTGCCCTTTCATTACAATTATTACCATATTTTATTTTGTTTCAATTATTAAACTGTTCTCACCCCACTGATGTTACCCTACCCAGCCCATGCTGGGGGCTCTGTGCAGCAGGAATTTGGCACTGGCACTGCCCCACACCTCCCTCGTCACCACTTAATGGAAAGCCAGTTCTCCCTCTTGGAAGCTTTGTACTTTTCCTATTCTAACAACATACTGCACGGGATTTCAGTTATTCAGAGAGCATAAGGTGCATTTTCATTTGTCTGGAGTGAAGCCATTCCACCTGATACAGACTGGCTTTGGATGTTTGATTTTCTCCCTGGAAAGCAGGCATATATAAACAGCATTCCCAAGGGACACCATGCTCTCAGGCTTTCCCAAATAACCCTGGGGATGGCAAGAGGGAGCCCAGAGCCTCACTTTGCACCAACGCATACAATAAAATCCTAATTCCCACTCAGCGCTACGTGCAAAGAATTTTTTTGTGCACTTCTAGATGGAAAGAAAGCAGTGTCTTGCTTTGTATTTGTCTGCATTCACCTTTAGAAACAAAACAGAATTTTATTTTTGTTTCTCATCTTAGAGATGCTTTTGCTTCACAGAAATTTAATGCCTTTTCCAAAAGAAGTTTTCCATGGTCAAAGACACCATGAGCCCAAACACACTCTGGACATGCCATGCCAGCAATTACACTGGAAGGAAACCAGCAAATACCACATCAACAGGGCTGGTGGAAGAGCAACAGAGAGGAGCCAAAAGGGACAGAGGATGCTCATCCTCCCTCCTCCTTTCCTCCCCGCCGTGCCAGGTACAGCTGGGCTCTTTGTCTGATTAATTGACACAGTTGGTTAATGGATAAACAATTAACCACTGTATGCAATGATTATTTGCAAGGGACCACAGCAGGGTTCCTCAACTCAGAATTTTTTTTTTAAAGCTAAAGCTGTTTTCACAGGCAAATCCTGCGATAAAGCAGGATCCAAACTCGGACGGACCTGAGTCAGTCCCAGCAGCAAGATTCCCCCCATCGAGATCAGAGCCAAATTTTGGGGCTGCGAGGGAAAATGTGGCTTGTCCATGGCCCTGCTAGCAGCCCCATGAGGCTGGGCAGTGCCCATGCTCCCTGCCACAGACAGCTGCTGCAGAGCCAGAGGACACAAAGCCAGCCCCGGTAAGGGAGGATGGCACAGGGGTCAGCTGGAAAGACAGGACATACCACATCCCTCTGAAAGCTTTGCCAAATTGCTTTACAGGGCTCTGCTCCATAAGAGCTACTTAACCTCTTGGCCAGAGTTTCCATGCGGACACTCTCTGCATTCCCACAGGCAAGCTGAGGAATGCCTGGGCTAATCTGCAACAGACTGGGTGTAAACAGGCACCATGCACAGATATCTAGGATTTAACCACAAACCAGGCAGGCTACACCAAGAAGGCCCTGTCTGTCCAGTGCCACTCTGCTCACACTGCTGGTGGACCAGAGAAGGAAATTATAAACCTCTGATACTGAACTCAAGCGACACCAACAAATCGCAGGAGACTGCAAATAATAGCATCAAACTTATGAGAAACAAGTACTGCATTTCAGCATTCAGCATAGAAAATAAGCAGCAGGTTTTTTAAAGGGAAAAAACCCAAGCAACCAAAAGAGAAAACCCAGGGTCTGACTGAGGCAAGAATCGGCGATCTGAACAAAGGCAAACCCTGTGCCAAGATGCATAAACAGGACTATTGCCTGTGAGCCAGGAAGGAAGAGATGGTGCAGAACACAGGAAGACTCAGACCTAAAGCATTTGACCGGTGAGAACAGTGTCAATACTTAGAGAAGGCAGAGAAACGTGACAGCTGCAAGCCTGCAGAAGGCTGCTGTGAGCAGGGTGGACAAGGGAGAAGTGCTCTGCATTAGAATCACAGAATGGTGATTCAAAGTTGGAAGGGACCTTAAAGATCATCCAGTTCTAACCCCCTGACACAGCAAGGGACATCTTCCACTATCCCAGGTTGCTCCAAGCCCTGTCCAACCTGGCCTTGAACACTTCCAGGGATGGGGCATCCACAGCTTCTCTGGGCAACCAATGCCTCACTACCCTCAAGGGGAAGAATTTGTTCCTAATACCTAATCTAAATCTATCCTCTTTCAGTTTAATTGCTGTTTAAAGCAGAGACTAGGGAGAAAGCCCTGTCTAATGGCAAAGGCGTGGCACTGCCTGAGGAGGGGTTTGCAGAGCCCCAGGGCTGGAGGAGGCAGGGGAACAGTTGCACCCCCAGCACCCACACCCCCAAACCTGCTGCCGGGGCAGGAGCTGGTGTGGCAGGCTGTGTTTGAACAGAGGGAAGGTGCTGCTGTGGTGGCTTTATCCGGCTCGAAGTCTGTCTGGGCAAAAGCAGCAAGAAGGAAAATACAATGAAAAGACTCAGCAGTAAAGGAAAACGTTGTAAAGAATTAACAGACAAGGAAAAAAGGAGATGATTAAAGACTGAAAGAGGTAAAAACACATACTACAAACCCCATAAAGACTGCTGACACTGCCTCTGTCCAACCCAGTTCTTGTATTAATTATTTCCTCTTCCAAGCACCGCTTAAGCTCTCTGCCTCCCATCCCATCCCCCACGGCACATGGGCTCCAAACCTCTTGAACTGATAAAATATATATACTGGAAATAGTGACTGCACCAAGAATCAGCCAAGATTTCAACTGCAGGGACAATGACTAAGAAACCAGAAATTAACCATATTAATCCCGAGCCCTTGTGAATACATCGCAAACCTGTAGCTCCATCCTGCAACTTTGCAAGCCCGATATCTACTTGTTATTTCCCATTTTGGTTATGCTTTAACCCCAAGTTATTATTTCAGGGATCATATGACCATCTCAGCCTTCGCTAGAGAAAATTTTTTTCTACTTGTTGCAGAGGACAACAAAAGCACAGCTTTAAAGGCATGGAAACTGGAAGGCAGGAAATACATTTTTGTAAATATTCATGAACAGTTTTGTGTTTTGAAGACACTCACGTCCTGATGTGAAAATGTATGCGGCTGGTAATAGCACAGACTACCTAAAACTTGGTCAGCTGAAGTTTATTCTGTATTGCGGCAGATCTGAGACAAGCTCAGACAATCACAGCTCCTTAACAAGGTTCTGATGCTGACAAGTACCACACAGAGCTATGAAACCCAGAAAAACTTCATTTAGAGAAAGAGGGGAGCAGAGAAGAGAAAATACATCCAGGAAAAACAGACATTTCCTGCTAATGCCTCCCCAGAGTTTGATGCTCTGTATCAACTCTTATCCCTATGGTGAGAAACACTAGAAACCCTGAAAATTACTTCATTCCTGTTCTCATGACATCTCTCCCAGTGCAGTGACCTTCTGGCAAGGGCTGTGACAAGTGACCTCTGTTCCCGTACTTGGTTTTCTCCTGCAGGCAGCAGCGCCCACGGTGGGACACAAAAACCTCCCAGGCTGCCTGGAGCAGAACAGGCAGGCTCAGGCCAAAACCGGGCAGTGAGATGGAGTTAATAAACAGAAAACAAACAAACAAACAACCAAAACAAAGCCCAAACAATCTGAGCCATGAATTCTCTCTCCTCCTGCTGCTGCCAGGAGCCTAGGTGCAATAGGGGCACCAAGGGCCCAGATGAAATGCCAAGGAATGCCCATGCACGATGCATTCCACAGCTATCTGCTCTGTCTAGTGGCAATGAATCTTTTGCATGTAAATATTTCCTAATTCATCCCATTTCAAACCTAAAATTAGCTTTGGACCACTCTGTCGTGGAGAAATACCCTCAGCTGACAAGAGCCCTTTCTGAAGAGTTACTTGCCACCTCCAAGAGAACCTGGGCTTGTCAGCACCCCAGATTAATGCCCTGGCACACCTTCCTTCCCCAGCCCTGGGCAGGAGTCAGCCCTCCACCTCAGTTCGGAAGTGTCCCCTGTGCTCAGGATCCCTGTCAGCAGCACCTGCAAAGAGCATCCTGCTTTTCCAGCCCAGGAAAAATCCCCACACCCACACAAAGTAGAGACACACACTGATTTTATCTTTCCCCCCAGTATTTAATCAAAAACCCGGGGTTCTTGTAGGTAGCATGTTAGATTTCCTAACTATGAAATTAAAAGACAAAAGGGTTGAAAAATGCTCAGCAATGCCTTAACCCTGCTCTTCAGTTCATTACATGAAAAACACTCAGACAGAGAAGCCAGCAGTAACAGCACATGCAGACACCTCCTGAAAATCTGCCCTTCTGGATGCTCATACTGCAGGAACAGTGCAAAAGGATGAGGGTTTGTTTTTTAAAACACACAGAACAACCCTTGCCTAAGAACCAAAGCATTGCTCCCACCCTGGAAAGATCTGGAGCCGGAGAACCGAAATAAAAATCTACATCAACAACAAACATATTAAAACATCATCCTGACCTAATTTGCTTATCTTTATCCCAATCCTGGTAAAACCAAAATATTTTAAAACACCGTTTCCAAAACAATTATTCCCACAAAGTGCCCACGTCTAAAAGCAATACCTCTAAAAGCAGAAACCAATTAGTGCTTCCTGCAGCACAGTTCTCTGGCTCTGCATTATTGATTTCCACAGTCCTTGCCACGTGAGGCTTATTGCCAAGCCACCGGCCTGCCCGGAGGAACAGCAAAGTCACAGGAATCCACAAGGCCTGTTTGCAGCAGGGCACGAGATGCTTCAAGGCTGGGATGGCCTGCAAAGAACAGGTTCATCTTTGGAAGTCCCTGCTGCACTACCCAGACTGGGCAGAGCCTCTTCTGCCCCTGCAGCATCAATCCCACTCCTGCTCGAGAAAAGGGCACAGAAAAGCCCGGCAGGTCAAGGGAAAGGATGAGGTAAGGCACTGGTGACTAACTACGGCTGCAGCCAGAACACCACCCCCCCCCGTGCTGGTTTGTCCCCACACCCAGGCCCAGCCTAAGCGTCAGGCACCTCCCAAGGACTCGTTTCATTTGCTTTACAGAACGGTGAAGGGAAAACATAAACATCCTCAGATGGGCAGCGGCTGCTGATCTCATGCTGATGTACTGGTTGCTCTGGCTCCCACTCCCCCTGCCCAGCAGCACCCCAGGAGCACCATCCCTGCTCCCTGGGCTGCCAGAGGAAGCACAGCCTTCCCGGGAAGCTGATCATTAGGTATTTATTGGTAATTAAGGCTGGCCCTACACATACTAATTCATCACCTTGTTTTGGATTCCTCAGGTGTGGACAAGTGTTTAAGCACAGCACTTGCACTTCAGGCTGTGCATCCTCCAGGGATGACCACCAGCCCTTCACTCCCTGATGTGGTCACAGCACATACCCTCACACCCTGCAGCACCTAAACCCAGGAGCACTGCACACAGCACCCCTGAAAACCAGGACAGGGGGTGCCCAGAGCATCTGGAACCTGGTTATTCACCCCCAGAGACCCACTAGCACTATAGTAGCAGGCAGGCAAAGGGAACCAGGTGACAGCACGTTGGGGATCAACTCCATCTCAGCATCCCCAAACCACACAACTGAGATGCATCAGAGTGGACAACAGAGTCCTGGGCTGATGGGAAAGAGGGGATGGGAAAACTGCCTGCTGCAAAGAGCACTTAGAGCAGTAAGACCAAAGGATGCAGCACTTCTGGGTGCTGACAGACACACAGAGCTTGGCACAAGAAAGAGCCCACAACAGCTTTATATAAAATCCTAAAAGCAAGGAGCTTGCCAAAGTGATAGTGTTATGCACAGGACTCTTGGAGTGACCATCTCCACGAGGACCAGAGACAGCAAGGACCACCATGGTGCTCACAGGATGACACGCATGGCTGCAGCTCTTACCTATCGTGGAACACATCACACAAATACAGCACGTATTTTTGTGACCTAAATGTACAGATATCTGTAGGGCTGATGTCCTGTACACCACTCAGCACTATTCTGGTATCTCCCAGTGCCACGTCTGCTCCAGCAACTGCCACCTGCCAAGCCATATTTCCGCAGGGAATTCCGGCGGCTCGGAGACGAGCGGGCACGCTGGCAGGCAGCCCAACACCTCCATCCATCCCTCCCTCCCTCCCACAGTGCGGTTAGGTGGCAGCTGATAAATGCAAACATAGACCTTCACATATCTCCTACCAGCCAAGCTAATTCCAGGGAAAGCACTGCAGCCTGTGCTCGGGAGGGATTCAGCAACAGGATCTCAGCCAAGCCCTGTGCGGGCTCTGGCTCCTGGCAGCAGCTCTAGATCACAGCAGAGAGCACAGGTATGTGTCAGGAGGTCAGTGTCCCCGTTCCTGCTGCCATGCTGCTGCTGATTGAACTGTTCCCATTAAGTGGGAACATGACTTTTCTTTCCCTTCCTGCTTTTTCCATGTGAAAGCACAGGAAGGTGACTTTTGTTGACCCTTTATGTGACTTGCGCAAAGAAATGAGAAATTCCTGCGGGTATCACAGCAACAAGAATAGCAAATTGAGACCACGTATTTTTACTAATAGTTTAACTAAAAGTTTAACACTTTATTAAAATGCTGTTTCCGTTGTCTTGACTTTTGGGAGTTTGTTTGCCTTAACGGAACTTTTCAAATAATTTCCATTTTAAAAAAACTGAAACAGTTGGCAGGAGCAGAAGGCCATGATGGAGAAGGAAAGCAACCCTTCTACTAGATAGTACCACTGTTAGTGTAGCTCCCACTACAGTGTAAAACTCAAACGTTCCCATGTGAGCAGCCAAGCCCAACTCCCTCCCCTGCCTGAGAAGTCCAAGGCACAGGCTCATCTCCCAGGGTGGCTTCTCCACGACCCCAGCAACTTCAAGGACAAGCACTGCAGGGTGACCACCACCAGTTTTACTGATGCTTTTGCCTCTCTTAGAAGCAGCTCCAAGTGCAGGGTGCGGGGCTGGGACCCAGATGCAGTGCCAGGCCCACAAAGGTGTTGCACGGTACCGTCCCATGCTGATCCTTCCTGGCAGTGTGACCAACCCTGTGACTGCTCACGCTGAACATTAACCTCTGCCAAGCTTTCGCTGACTGTGAACACACTGTGCCAGGGGTGTGCTTTGGTAAACCCAAAGCACGGGACTAACTCTGGTTGATGGGTGTGAGAGGAACTGCAGCACCTTGGGGTCACCAGGCAGTCCCCTCAAGGGTATGTACCAGCTCCTCTCTCTGCTCCTCAGCCAGAATCCCGCTGCCTCTCCATCCCAAATGGGAGCCTGGACCTCCCTGAGAGCACTGTCACCTGCCCAGGACAGGGACAGGCTGGAGCCACAAGTGCAAAGCCCCATGAGGTGGTGCAGCCACTCTCATTACCCCAAATGCTCCTGTACTCCTGCCTGCAAACCTGGATTCAGCACCTTTCCAAGCTGAAGCTCCCTAGTGATTTTTAATGCTTTATTTAGCAATGCTTTTAAACACATTTGATGTATTCTGGCTGATAAGCGCCACAAGAATTTGATGTCTCTATCCCCATTTGACTTCAGTTATTTTCCAGTCTGCTCCCAAAGCTGCAGCGCTCAGCTCCCACCGTCGAGCTGGGACACACAGCACTACAACCCTGTTGTACAATCAGGCATCGTTCCCAAAAAACAGCACCAGCAAGTCCCAGAGGTGATAACAGGAGGGTGCACATCTGCTCCTGATCCGCATTTCCAAGAACAGCTGCTTTTCCGCAGCACAGCCAGCAGCAAAAACCGACACGGGCAAACACCAGCCCTCAGCTTCCCTTTCACACCCAGAAATCTCCAATCAGTTCCCGAACAGCTTCATCTGAGAATTTAGGGTAACATTAAGGCCTCCCAAGAACTGCATTTTCCTTCTCCCTGGCCAGCTAAAACAAATATTTGGGAACGTCTCGTTTACAAGAAGAAAACAGTTGGCTTGGGGAAGTCCCAGAGGTAATTTTAAGAGAAGCCATTAAGCCAAGCTCAGAGGGCAGAGGTGATGCTGTCCCCAAGACTTCATAAAGGGTTCCAGGTGGCTTTGCAAACCAGCCTCTCCCATGGAGACCCTCCCCAGTAACATAACAGCACCTCGGACACAGGGCATTCAAGTTATTGAAAAGTTAATTTTCCTACACCTTGAAGTATTTGATTAATTATTAGAATTAAGGGAGAGTAAATAATTACAGAAATTGGGTTCTGATT
The DNA here is from genome assembly GCA_013400655.1 of Mystacornis crossleyi. Classification (NCBI taxonomy): domain Eukaryota; kingdom Metazoa; phylum Chordata; class Aves; order Passeriformes; family Timaliidae; genus Mystacornis; species Mystacornis crossleyi. Next base: position 4,504 of record VYZQ01054850.1, on the reverse strand, counting down.
TCTCAAATAACTCTGGAATGATGGCTGAGGTTTCAGACTGAGATCAAATCCAGGCAAATTCAATAAGATCTTGTCTGTTACGAAGCAGTAACTTGCAGAAACAGAATAGCTCCCTTATGTTTCTTTCTTAAATGCAACTAAACACCTGCAAATTTATGCAAAGTAGCTCATTTACACACACTGACAGTACTGACAGCTTGCTCAGAACAAAATAGATGCCGTGGACAAATTTTTTTTAACCACTTTCCTAGAGGGGAAAAACAATGCCTCGATCAAGCCTGCACAGGAGCCCACTGATGGCAGGCAGGGAAAGATGATGATCATCTCAGAGCTCAGATCGAGCCTCAGCTGCCCACTGATGGCAGGCAGGGAAAGATAATGCTCATCTCAGAGCTCAGATCGAGCCTCAGCTGCCTCCTCCCTCCTCTCCCTCACCCACATCCCCAGACCTGCAGCACCTTACAAGTGACACCAGTGTCTGGGCAAGGCAGACACCCTGCAGCTCATTCTCCCTTTGCCAAAACTCCTCTACATTATTTTCCCCATCAATTTCTAGAGGAAATCAGAGCATTAAGATTATGCCTTAAGAGCTTAACCCTCCGTATCTCAGCATACAATGAGGCAAAAATTAAAGACTATTTCTCCTTCAACTGCCATGATCGTCTGGAGCAGCGCTGCCCAGGAAAGGGTTTCCAGAAAGTTTTCTACATGTACAAAAAAAGCTGTTTGGCAGGAAGAAATGCAATAGTTTTGGGAGAGAAGACACCAAACAGGCTCAGACAGCAGTTCCCGTCTCACCACTTCTTTCTCCTGGTGAACAAAATGGCTCACTTGCCGTAACTGCTGCCAAAATTCTGCAGGATCAGGTCTAACCACAGAGATTTCAAAGCCACCCTGAGTCATCTACTATTCTTTCTTGGTAAGACTTAACACTGGGTGGGACACAGTCACAGAAAAAAAAAACCAATTTGCAGGAAACCTCAGTCATGGAAAAATATACTTCAGAACATCTCACAGGGACTACATAAATAGCAAAAGAGAAATGAGAAAACAAAGTACTTCTTTCTGAAAAGACTATGATGCACTGCCTGCCCTCCAAATCGTTTCAGCAGCCCTTCAGCTGCGACACAGAGAGGACAGCTGAACTCCCTGGAAGACCCCAGCACTCACAGGTGCTTCCCACTGTACCCCAGAGAACCGCAAGCAAGGCAGATTCGTGTTCTTAATGTGAAGTCAACTGTATCTTGCTTGAATTGAAAGAGAAAATGCAAGCACAAACCATCCAATTGTTTCACCTCTTCTATGCTACATTCAAAGCTGGTTGGGAGTGAGAACACTTACTTTTTAAATTAAAACAAGCCCCCACAGAAAAGTTGACTTTAGCCAGGTAGTGGGGTGCAGTTACGAGGTCCTGCCATGGCCACAACACCTCAGGCTACCGAAAGTGTTGGAAAGGTGCAATTAATTACTCTTGCTGGTTTATTCCCCACACCTCCGAGGGCTTCCTGGAGGCTTCAAGCAGGAGTCAGCCCAGCTGGTGGTGAGAGAAGCCTGTGCTTCGAGGTTCATCTGACCCAACGCAATGCAGAGAGCCTGTGTTCACCAGCGGGTGTTCTCAGGGTGGGGCAAACAGAGACGGCCAGGAAGAACAAGAAATGAGTATTTCTGATTTTGAAAAAAAACCTGCCAGAAGTCCGGCTGGTAAAATGGGAGAAGTTTCTAGGAAGTGGCTCAGCGATGAGTCAGTGCCGGTGGCCAGGAAGAGCCCCGGGAAACGGCACCAGCAGAGCCTGGAGGGAAAAGAGAAGCAAGTTCTTGCACGGCCAGACAACCAGAAACTGCAACTGGCTCTGAATCAGCCGCTTGCACAGGCTGGGACAGAGGCTGTCAGAGCGCTGCTCTGTGGGACATTGTCTGCCTGGCACTGCCTTTTGTCTCTGTGCTCTGGAACGCTCGTCCCGGAGAAGAGAGGACCCTCTGTGCCCGGACCACCTTCCCCGGCCCTGGGGAGGAAGATGTAAAGTGCCCCCAGTGCACTGGGATCTTGCTGCCAATCCTGAGAGAGCCCAGGGAAGCACCAGGTGTTTATCAGTGGGCTTATCTTATTTCTCCCAAAAAAGAGCCCTCATGTGAAGGCTGCACACACGAGGGCTCACTGCACTAGCAGAAAGAAAAATGTAAAACATGAATCAGGCCCACTCACAGCCTGACCTGAAAAATGCAATCCAGGAAATGCAGTTTAATTCTTTCTTCACCAGCAGGTGTAAACTAGGGAAACAGACCTCAACACCATGAATAGTCTGAATATTTGCTGTGGTCAGTATGGTGTGCACAGGACCCCCCCACCCAGACAGAAAACTCTCCTTCTGTCAAGTCAACCTGCCAATAGTGATGAGGGTTCTCATCCTCAGCCCTGCAACTCCTCCCCCAGAGGCTTTCCATGGGTGGGCAGTGGAGGGGTGCTCTTTCTCTTCTGCAAAATGTGTAGCCCATCACTGTTCACCCTTTTTATTACAGCCGCCCTTTTATTACAGCCTTTCTCCCCAAACAGTCAGTTCCTTAGAGAAGAAGGTCATTTATTTTACCTATTCCTCCTTTGCCATGTAAACAAGAATAGAGGAGGAAGGGACAATGTTGTTACACGATGGTAACTAATGCAAACTGCCTACTTTGCTGTCAAAGCCTACTCGAGATGTAGCACCATTTTATTTGATGGAGCTCAACATGGTCCACTCGGCATCCCCAGGGAGTAAAAGGGAATATTTAAGGGAAAACAAATCACAGAAATGCGACCAACCAAAGAGCACAAAGGTGCAAACACCACCCATGGCCAACACCGGCTTTGGTGCAGACTTGGCACAGATGGGCAGACACATGCCAGGGTTCATTCCCACCCAGCCCCACTCTCAGGCACTTTTTACTGGCATCCAAGCAAGCACGGTAGCCCAATAAGGCTATCTCAGGTAATTACCTTGGTATTAAAACCCCACATACATTCCATTTGGGTAATAAGCCCTGAGCAGGCTGTCACCCTGCCTGCTGAGCTGACACCAGGCTTGCTGCTGGAGTGGCAACAGATCCTCTAGCACTTGCTCCATCCCCCTCTCTGACCCTTTTTCAGCAAGATTTCCCTGACCTGTATCTATTTAGACTCGTGTGAGTCCCAACTGTTTTTAAATAGAAGTTTTTATTCTCTGAGACAAAACTGGCCTCCCTTCTGGGGTGCACGGCTTCCTCTCCGTGTGGTGCCATCCCAGCTCCTTTTGGGGTCCCAGCTCTCCAGTGTGGAGCGTGGGAGCAGCAGCCACCAGACAGCTTCTCCCCCTCTCCCCACACCAGCAGATGGGTGCCCGGGGGCCGGAGCTGCCTGACAGACACGAGCCCCACTCCCGCTTTGTTATGTAAACCCCCAGGTTTTGGTGTTTATCTGCATTAAGGATCCAGAAATCACTAAATGCCACCGCGGCGCGTGGGCACGAGGAGCGAGGGATGTGCGAAGCGCTCGGGGCAGTGGCGACAGCACGCAATGCCCCCGGCAATACCTCCCACTGCTCTGCGTAGAAACAGAGAAAACTCTGAATTCCAAAGACAAAAATATATATAAATATAAAATTCATGATCTTTAAATCCACATTTCGCTCCTGTTTGCTCCCCCCACTGCATAGGAGCCAGGGTAAGGGTGCGTGTCCCACCGCAAGGGCCATGACTGCCCCGTGCCACCCTAGACACCCTGTGCCAAGCAGGTGAGGGAGCAACAAGGCAAATATTTTGTAAATCAAACCTGGCAAGTGGAGCTTTTTCCATCAGTCCCTCCACCACTTTCTGCCTTCCAGGGTGTCTGCACATGCAGAGCTGGTATGTAAATGCATCACATGATCACAAGTCCATGAAAGTGAGGGGCAGGCCAGGTGCACCTGGCTAAGTATCTGTTAAAAACTTATATAAATAAATATCTAAAGAAAAAAATTGATTTGACAGTATATATCTATCTCTATGCTGTAGCTCAGCAGAGCTGAGGTCTGGCCCTGCATAGGTGGGTGCAAAGAAGCCAGGCTGCACACAAGCTGCACATACATCCCACCTCTCAGAGGGCAGAAAAAGCACGGCAAGCAGCACCTAAATATGGACTGAAAAAACCTTTATTTTGGCAAAAAGAACCAAAAAAAGGCTGGCCAAGGTTTTGTGAAGGGAAAGAAAAAAAGAACACAGTCTCAAGTCCTGTCAGGCAAATGATCATGACCAAATCTCACTGCCTGTAGGAGTTTTCAGAGTACAGGGCATGTGAGAGCAAGTTAAAAACACATCATCAAATAATTGCCAGTCAGACAATAGTAGGAAAAGGCATGAAAGGTTTGCTCTCACCCTCCTCCCTCACCCTTAGCCAAGACCAGGTGCTTACTGACATCAGACACTCCAGAAGAAAATCAAATACTTCTTCAGCTGTTATACACAGATTTAGGGCCATCAGCCAATGCTGATTCTCACTAAAGCATTTTTATTATTA